>RJWK010011396.1:0-42043 GCA_004363435.1 Platanista minor | reverse complement strand
TTTTGGACACACAGATCTGCCTGCCCATTTGACACTCAACTTGGGTGTCTCCTAGGAGAGCACATTAAACACGTCTGGTTCTCAAACCTTGATGACTCCCCGCAGACTTTCACCAGTCTTCACGCTGTCCATCTAAGTAGGCATCACGGCCGTTCAATCCATAGCCCACGATGGAGACTTAGATGAACACTGGCATCACTTGATCATTTCCCATGCACGCTCGCTACGTCATGGTACCCTGCTGGATTTCTGAAGAGATCATTAATCTGCCGCCTTTCTCATTTCCACTGTTAACCAAGATCACCTCTCCAGCTTGTTATTCCTGTGCCTTCCTCACTGGTCTTTCTGGTTCTATTTCTGCTCCCTTCCAGTCTATCCGCACCACAACAACCAGATTCATCTTCTAAGATGAAACTTTGTTACAATGTGTCCCTAAATTGGTGCCTGCAGCGCCCAGAGCAGTCTGCTCCCGAGCTGATGGTCCAGCCTCACCCCATGTCTCCTGTCCCTCCATCGTAGTCTTTAGTCTGTTAATCAACTGGTGCACCTTCTCCTGCTGGAGATCATCACCTTAAGATCACACATCCTCATCCCTATCAAGGTGTAGATATGGTCACATGACCTGCTCTGGACTATGACATGTGATCATAAGTGATAGTTGTGACTTTCAGGCAACAGTCTTTGAAAACAGCATGGACTTTATCATTCTTGCATCACTAATGATCTCGGTGATGGAGGATGCATGCAGGTAAGGAGTGTGAGAAATAAGTATTCACCGTTACACAGAGATCAAAGGCTTGCTTGCTCGTCTCTCTAGTGTGGCCAATCCTCCATTCAAAAGACACACCAAACCCCTTTCTTTTTCTGGACAATCACATGTTTTCCCTCTGACAGTAATGCACTCCCCATTTCCTTCCTGACCATGCAGCTTCACCTCATTAACTCTAACTTTCTTCCCAGTATCAGCCTAAGTGAGATCTTCCTTAATGCAGTGGGTTGTATGCTCTCATAATTCCCGATTTTTAAGCACTTATAATAATTCCAAGTATATGGTTGCTTGTGAAACTTTTTTTTCTTTCTCTTTTGTGGTACGCGGGCCTCTCACTGCTGTGGGCCCTCACCGCCGCGGAGCACAGGCTCCAGATGCGCAGGCTCAGCGGCCACGGCTCACGGGCCTAGCCGGGCCTAGCCGCTCCACGGCATGTGGGATCCCCCGGGACCGGGGCACGAACCCGTGTCCCCTGCCTCAGCAGGCGGACTCTCAACCACTGCGCCACCAGGGAAGCCCGAAACTATTTTTAATTATATATTTATTTTAAACATATCTAAACTGTGAGCTGCATGAGAAAACGCCCAAGCCTGTCTTATTCACAGGATGGATAAATGAATACAATTCTTTTGATATTATCTACGGTGAAAAACAATTAGTATTTAATCAGACCTGAATTTAATTTACTCTCTGCTATTCGATAGAATATAGCATTTGAAAATGTACTACATTTCTTTGTCTTTCAGTTTCCTCATCTGTAAGTGGGATAGCATTTATCTCTAAAATCTGTTGAGATAACTAAACAAGTTAAAAGTCCACCATGATGTTTGGGATGAAATAGATGCACAAGAGTGATTTTCCCTTTTCTTTCCAGTGAATATGCCAGCTTCCATTATATCAGAACTGTTTAGGTGGTCAGTGGTCCCCAGGGGAAGGGAGTACTGTTTTTTTTGTTCCAGGTAACGTTTCAGAAATCTTACTAATTCTCTCATGAGTTTCACTGATTAACTATTTTATTTCTATCAAATGCTTTTCATCCAGTGATAACATTTTAGATCATACGCGATTTGCTGACAACATTTCAGATCTCAGCATGTGCTTCCATATTTGACTTGTCGGAATAAATAGTTTCAAATTGATAAGCTGTGTATGTGTGGCACTGATAAGTGTCTTACTAGATAGGCCGGCTGTAGGTCATCCTGGGGGAGGTTTTGCTTCAAGCAATTTGATGCCTTTTAAGGAAGCTTGTCCAACCCTAGGCTGCTGGTCATGTTCTGTGCATTCTGTCTGGCTTAGTGTTGGCTTTGTACAATTTAATTTTGTGATCGTGCTTGACTATCAACCATGGATACAGCATTGTGCAAGTGATGATTATTTTCTGCTATTGGGATTGCAAGGAGGGATTTGGAGCAACTGGTACTTGAATAAGTTACTTAAGTAAGAGAATGATGTGGAGAGTGACCTTGCCTGAATTTTAGACAGGCTGCTGGGAGCCCTCTTTTCTATCAGGCCTCATTCTTGGGCCTTGTCTTCAAGTCTGTGTGACCCAGTTCTAGCAAGAATCTTGCTGTTTTAGTCCATTCAGGATGCTATAAGAAAGTGCCCTTGACTGGCTAGCTTTTAAACAACAGAAATTTATATCTCACAGTTCTAGAGGCAGGGAGGTACAAGACCAAGGTGCTGGTAGATTTGGTGTCTGGTGAGAACTCCTCCTGGTTCACAGATGGTCATTCTCGCTGCATCCTCATACAGTGGAATAACGGAGGGACCTTCCGGGGCCTCTTGTAAGAGGGCACTAATCCATCCCTGAGGGCACCATCCTCATGGCCTAATTGCCTCCCGAAGGCCCTACCTCCTAAGACCATCACATTGGGGATTGGGTTTCAACATAAGAATTTGGGGAACACAAACATTAGTGCCTGGCACCTGTGAAGTCAGTACAGCAAGAATCTCCTGATCCTTGATGTTTCCTCTAGGGTGGTTGTCCATCAACAGATCCCCTCACTCTCTGTGGCTATAAATGTCCACTGTCCTTGCTATATTTGGAATTGATCTCAGTCCTACACCGAAGTCTCTCTTCTCTCATTGCAATAGTTTCTGAATAAAATCTATCTTTACTGTTTTAACTAGTGTCTGGCTCTTGTTCTCTTTGACAATAGCATTAAAAGGTAAACTAAGAACCATACGTTTTCAAAAGAGAAAGAAAGAGACTCCAACCTGTTGAAGAGATATTAGGAAGTAATTAATGAAACATTCCTTGAAAGATGGTTAAAATAACAAAGACTTTGAAAAGATCATGGTCTTTGGATTCAGAAGAGAACTTAGCAGGAGCAAAACCTTAGACAAATCACACACACTTTTTTGGAACCTTATTTTCTCATTTGCAAATAGAGGCCGCTATGACTGTTGTGTACATTTGTGTGTAATTTAAATTATATAATATCTGTTCTGGCACCTAGTGATACTATTATTTACTGGTGCTTTAGGGGTGCAGTGTTTTTCCTTTTTCTTAGTCAAAACTAACTAAGGCAAATTAGGCAGAGGTGGAAATATCAGTTTTTTTACCGACAAACTCTTGATTGAGTGTGGTAGTAGCTTAATGACACAGAGTCAGTGAGTTTCCCCATAGGGAAACCCAGGATTGGACAGATGTGCACGGTCATCACTGTGATGGTCCTGGAAGTGAGGATTATGCTTGTGATGTGTGTCACACAGTCCTGGAAGCAGTGTCATCACAGAGTGCCAGGAAGGAAGGGGATGAACCCTGTTCCCTGAGTCTTCCCCAAATGCTCTGTCCAGGGAGTTACTGCCTCTGGGTGGGGAGGGTCAGGGGAAATGGTGGAGGACCCGACAGAGACCCACACAGAAGAGGGAATAAATATCACAGGGATGACAAAGCCTTTCACCTAGGAGTTGCCATCCTGTTACACTGGGTTTTTTTGGATGCTTTTCTTCTTAAATAGTGTGAGGGTGTTGCCAGGGATATCAAGAAAAATTAATTTGCCTTTTTATGTTTTTTAGATTATTAAATAAGACATTAATTGTAGAATATTTTGAAATGACAGAAAATTCCAAATAAAAATTCTAGTTTAGTATTACTGCACAAAGATAACCATGGTAAATTTTTAATTGTATGTATATATTTTTAATCAATATTATCTATTTTGTTTACATTTATATATGACATGAAGTTGAAAGCACTTATTTTTTCCAAATTATTCTGAAATGTTTCTCTTTAGTTCTCTTTAACTAAAATATGGTATATTGATATATTCTTTACTGTAGATTTCTAACTTGTCTTTCATTTAAACCTAAAAAATAGGTTTAAATCAAGAGCCTTCTAACTAAATCAATCCATTGTTAGAATATAGGTTTATGTTAGGCACAGTTTTTCTTCCACTCACACTAGTTATGTTTATAATTTTTTAAAATATTAATGTATGTATATTTTTCTGATTATGTTGCAAAGGGCAATAGCTATAATATTTGTTTCATAGAAATGTAACAATAAGAATTATTATAACTATTTTTTTCTTTTTTTTTTAACATCTTTGTTGGAGTATAATTGCTTTACAATGGTGTGTTAGTTTCTGCTTCATAACAAAGTGAATCAGTTATACATATACATATGTCCCCATATCTCTTCCCTCTTGCATCTCCCTCCCTCCCACCCTCCCTATCCCACCCATCTAGGTGGTCACAGAGCACTGAGCTGATCTCCCTGTGCTATGCTGCTCCTTCCCACTAGCTAGCTATTTTACGTTTGGTAGTGTATATATGTCCGTGCCACTGTCTCACTTTGTCCCAGCTTACCCTTCCCCCTCCCCATATCCTCAAGTCCATTCTCTAGTAGGTCTGTGTCTTTATTCCCATCTTGCCCCTAGGTTCTTCTGATCATTTTTTTTTTAAGATTCCATATATATGTGTTAGCATATTTGTTTCCATATATATGTGTTAGCATATTTGTTTTTCTCTTTCTGACTTACTTCACTCTGTATGACAGACTCTAGGTCCATTATATCTATAAATGCTGTCATATAATTGCATTATAATTATATATTAAGGTTATGGCATTGGAAGTTTGAATGCTAGGTTTCTCCTTTTGAAAGCAGCCATGGGAGTTGTAAAGGGGAGGCTGGATTCCTTTATAAAAGAGGAACTTCCTTTTTTAAAATTTCTAGTATCTTTTAATTTTGTTAGATGAAAGCTTCTGCAAGTGAACATAGGTGGTTCTCCTTATATATCTAAATTTTAATTTTTTTCCTTAAATTTATTTTATTTATTTTTTGATTTTTATTTTATATTGGAGTATAGTTAACAATGCTGTGTTAGTTTCAGGTGTACAGCAGAGTGATATAGTTATACACATACATGTATCTATTCTTTTTCAAATTCTTCTCCCATTTAGGTTGTCACAGAATATTGAGCAGAGTTCCCTGTGCTGTACAGTAGGTCCTTGTTGTTTCTCTATTTTAAATCCCGCAGTGTGTACATGTCAATCCCCAGCTCCCAATCTATCCCTCCCCAAGGGATAGAGTCCTTATCTCACATTTTCAGCAGCCTCAGTGTACAACATGGCCTATTTGAGGTTCTGAAGTAAGGTTAAGTGGCATGAAGCTACCTTGATAATAAGTCACCATCATAAGATGCTCCACATTTGACTACCTGTCTTCTCCCACTACCAACTCCCTGGGGGGAGTGGACATCTAAATTCTAGATCATGTTGCAATTCCGAATCCACAGGCATTAAGTTCAAATTTTAGTTCTTTTGCTTTTTTAAGATAATATTCAAAGAAGTTAAAATCCAAATGCACTCCACTCGGTTTTGTGTATCACTGCATCTCAGTTTGAAGAGTTCCACATGCTGGGAAGTGTTGACATTCTTCTTCAGTAGAAACGCATTTCATGAGTTGAGTTCTGCCTCTGACATGCCCCATTTCAAACCACCCAGGGGTTCACACACACCCTGGCCGCAGCACCAGAGTTAGATCAGGTCCCAGAGGGGAGATGGGGGAGGGATGCAGGAGCAGGTGAAAGGGGACAATGGGTCCCACTTGCCCAGCAAATCTGAACATCCTCAGTCTGGGACACTGGCCTCATCTTCAGGGAGGAGGCAGTGAGGAGAAAGGAGGAGGATGAGGGCGATACCAAAGGATGCCCGGTCACATGAAACGACCCACAGCGCACCGCTCCTTTCCCATAACACCAGTAACAGAAGAATCCAAGTGGCTGAGGATATAGAAATGCGAGACTGGAAGTACAGACATTTTATACTTTTCTGTCCCAAATTCTCAGATTAAGTAACTTATCTCTTTACCAAAGCTATATTTTGTTTTGTTTTTGTCAAATCTTCAAATTTCTGACTATAAAATAACCATTTGCTTTAAAGCATAAGCTATTAGCCCAGTAACTTTCTTTTGTATAAATTATTATTCTTAACTCTTAAATATTTTTTCCTTATAAAACTGCCATTTTGTAGAAAGAGCCAGAATCTCAAATCCTTTTATAGCTTTTTTGTTCCACAAATTTTTACTTTTGGGAATGAATCTTGATTCCTGTAAGACTTATGGTTTATGTCCTGTCTCTGAGTGAGTTGGGTTATAGAACCTAATATGCAGAACCTGCATATTTTATGTCTATTACAGGATTGTTAAAATGTAATGCTAATGTGCCTAGAGTAATAAGTAGCTATTTGAATAATTAAAGAATTTTAAGCCAGTTCTTTGTAGCACTGATGTAATTGGATGAGCTTTGGAACTACGGGGCAAAGATTGACTACCGTGTGTTACTTCTTAGTTAGCTACGTAAATAAAAATCTCAGTTAACTAAAACTTGATATCTATGAACTGAATTCTAAGACTAAGACCTTTCATTAGGTAAGAAGTTTCAGTGCGTAGCTCTGAGCTGAAATATTTGCATTGGCAGGACAGTATTCTGGGAATTCGAAATTGAATGCTTTTTTTTTTTTGATAATTTGACATTTTGAGGCTTTCCATAAATCTGAGTATTATCCCAGCAAACATAGTTCTATTAGAGTGAGATACAAATCGGCATAAGGATATTGAATTCAACAACAAATGTTGACAATTAAGAAATTTGGCATTTTTATCAATTTAGCATTTCATTTATTCATTTATCATGTAAAGTTCCATTTAATTCATTTTATCAGTTTGAATAAATTAGTGTTTACACCCGTGGAAAACAGACACCTCAGAGTGCTATATCAGCATTTGGGTTTTAAAAATGTGCTATTTAAGTACATCTTTTGTTTCATGATGGTTTTTTGCATAAAATTAACTTCACAACAAAAATGCCCAATCTAATGTTTGCTTTTGACTACCTAAAAATCAAAAGGTAATGCCTTTTCTTTTAAGGCCTATTAGTTCTTTTTAAAGTTTTTTCCCCAATACGACTCTGTTGCAGTGACTTCTGATCAACAACTCTGAACTAAATAGAACAGCTGTAATACTATTTCCTCTGAGTTAATGTCATAGAATCACCTATTGGAGTCGCAGCAAACACTATCTATTATAAAACACAATGAATGAAGTAAGTAATCTACATTTAAAATATTGATATCAGAAAAGAGTATGTGGAAACAAGAGGGAATTTGAGGTAAAATATTAGTGAAACTTTTGCTTGTGCAGCAGCAAAGCTGTGCAAGTCAAAGTAGCCTAATTATTTCCAGAAAAGTAAAAAGAAATCTTTAAAGATGTAATTAATTTGGGAAACAAAAGACACTAATTTCAGCACACCAAGATTCAGTGCACTTTCACGTTGGTAAAAGAAATATAAAAATCCATTTGGCTTATGTTGTACTCAAATGCCTAGTATGTTTTATAGTCTTTCAATAAGTATTTATTGACAGCTCTCCATACGAAATATTTCATAAGAGAGTAAACAGTAAAAGCTCTGTCAGGGAGTTAAGAAGTAATTGAACATTCATATTTAACTTTTTTCTCATTTAATTTTATAATTGTGTTTCTTTTGCCTTTTTATTGAACTATAGTTAATGATATTAAATTAGTTTCAGGTTATGGCATAGTGATTCAGTATTTTTACAGATTATACTCTTTTAAAAGTTATTACATGATAATGGCTATAATTCCCTGTGCTACACCAAATACATAGTAGTTTTTACCTCTTATACCCATAATTTGCCCCTCCCCTCTTCTCTCTCCCCTTTGGTAACGACTAGTTTGTTTCTTATTTTTGTGAGTATGTTTGTTTTATTTATTTATTTATTTATTTATTTATTTATTTATTTTGCGGTACGCGGGCCTCTCACTGTTGTGACCTCTCCCGTTGCGGAGCACAGGCTCCGGACGCGCAGGCTCAGCAGGCGTGGCTTACGGGGCTAGCCGCTCTGCAGCATGTGGGATCTTCCCGGACCGGGGCACAAACCCGCGTCCCCTGCATCGGCAGGTGGACTCTCAACCACTGCGCCACTAGGGAAGTCCCCATTTATATTATTTTTAAGATTCCAAATGTAAGTGTAATCATACAGTATTTCTTGTTCCCTGTCTGACTTATTTCACTAAGTGTGATAATCTCTAGGTCCATCCACATGGCTGTGAATGGCATTATTTCATTCTTTTAATAGCTGAGTAATATTCCATTGTATATATATACCACATCTTCTTCATCCATTTGTTTGTTGATGGACACTTAGGTTGCTTCCATATCTTGGCCTTTGAAAAGAATGTTGTTATGAATATTGGGGTGCATATATCTTTTCAAATTAGTGTTTTTGGTTTTTTCCAGATACATACTCAGGAGTGAAATTGCTAGATCATATGGTAGTTCTAATTTTAGTTTTTGAGGGAACCTCCATACTGTTTTCCACAGTGGCTGCACCATTTTATACTCCCACCAGTAGTGTACAAGGGTTCCCTTTTCTCCACATTCTCACCAGCATTTGCTATTTGTGTGCTTTTTGATGATGGCCATTCTGACAGGGGAGGTGATATCTCCTTGTGGTTTGAGTTTGCATTTCTCTAATGATTAACAATGTTGAGCATCTTTTCATGTGCCTGTTGGACATCTGTATATCTTCTTTGGAAAAATGTTTATTTGGCTCCTTGGCCCTTTTTTTTTTTTTTTTTTTTTTTTTGTGGTACATGGGCCTCTCACTGTTGTGGCCTTGTGGCCTCTCCCATTGTGGAGCATGGGCTCCGGACGCTGAGGCTTAGCGACCATGGCTCACAGTCCCAGCCGCTCTGCGGCATGTGGGATCTTCCCAGACCGGGGCACGAACCCGTGTCCCCTGCATCGGCAGGTGGACTCTCAACCACTGTGCCACCAGGGAAGCCCACTTGGCCCATTTTTTATTGGGTTATTTGTGTTTTGATACCAAGCTATATGAGCTATTTATATATCTTGGATATTAACTTCTTATCAGTCATATCATTTGCAAATATTTTCTCCCATGCCACAGGTTGTCTTTTTGTCAGTGGTTTACTTTGCTGTGAAAAAATTTTTAAGTTTAATTAGCCCACATTTATTTATTTTTTCTTTTATTTCTTTTGCCTTAGGAGACAGTTCCTAAAAAAAAAAAAAAAATACTGCTATGATTTATGTTAAAGAGTGTTCTGCCTGAGTTTTCCTCTAGGAGTTTTATGGTTTCTGATCTTACATTTAGGTCTTTAATCCATTTTGAATTTATTTTTGTATATGGTGTGAGGTAATGTTTTAATTTCATTCTTTTACATGTAGTTGTCCAGTTTTCCCAGCAGCACTTATTGACAAAAACTGTGTTTTCTTCATTGTATATTTTTGTCTCCTTTGTCTTAGATAAATTGCCCATAGGTGCGTGAGTTTATTTCTGGGCTCTCTATTATGTCCTATTGATATATGGCTCTCTTTTTGTGCCAGATCCACATTATTTTGATCACTGTAGCTTTGTAGTAGAGTCTGAAGTCTGGGAGCATTATACTTCCAGCTCTGTTCTTTCTTCTGAAGATTGCTTTGGCAATTTGGGGTCTTTTGTGGTTCCATATGATTTAGGATTATTCTAGTTCTGTGAAAAATGTCATGGATATTTTGATAGGGACCACATTAAATCTGTAGATCACTTTGGCTAGTATGGCCATTGGGATACCTATCCATTTCTTTGTATCATCTCCAATTTCCTTCATCAGTGTTTTATAGTTTTAAGAATATAGACCTTTCACTTCCCTAGTTTTATTCCTAGGTATTTTATTCCTTTTGATGCAATTTTTTTTTTTTTCGGTACGCGGGCCTCTTACTGTTGTGGCCTCTCCCATTGCAGAGCACAGGCTCTGGACACGCAGGCTTAGCGGCCATGGCTCACAGGCCGAGCCGCTCTGCGGCATGTGAGATCTTCCCAGACTGGGGCACGAACCCGTGTCCCCTGCATCGGCTGGTGGACTCTCAACCACTGCGTCACCAGGGAAGCCCTGATGCAATTTTAAATGGGGTAGTTTTTACTTTCTCTTTCTGATAGTTCATTATGAGTGTATAGAGATACAACAGATTTCTGTATATTAATCTGTACCCTAAAATTTAACTGTATTCATTTATTAGTTCTAATAGTTTTTGGGTGGAGACTTCAGGGTTTTCTATAAAGTATCACATCACCTGCAAATTGTGACAGTTTTACCTCTTCCCTTCCAATTTGGAATCCTTTTACTTATTTATTTTTCTTGTCTGATTGCTGTGGCTAGGATTTCCAATACTGTGTTAAATAGAAGTGGTGAGAGTGGGCATTCTTGTCTTATTCCTGAATTTAGAGGAAAGGCTTTCAGCTTTTCACCATTGACCGTGATGTTGGCTGTGTGTTTGTCTTAAATGACCTTTATTATTTTGAGTTATGGTCCCCCTATACCAACTTTGATGAGAGTTTTTGTTTTTAAATGGATGTTGAATTTTGTCAGATGCTTTTTCTACATCTATTGAGATGATCATGTGATTTTTATCCTTCCTTTAGTTAATGTGGTGGATCACATATGATTGATTTGTGAATGTTGAACCACGTTTGTGACCCTGGAATAAGTCCAAATTGATCATGGTTTATAATCCTTTTTATATGTTGTTAGATTCTGTTTGCTAAAATTTTGTTGAGGATTTTTGCCCTTATGTTCATCAAAGATATTGGCCTATAATTTTCTCTTTCCGTAGGGTCTTTGTGTCTTTTGGGCATCAGGGTAAGAGTGGCCCCATAGAATGAATTTGTGAGTGTTCCATCCTCCTCAGTTTTCGGGAATATTTTGAGGAGAAGAATAGGTATTAATTTTTCTTTAATATGATAATCTCTATGTCCATTCATGTCCCTGCAAATGGCATTATTTCATTCCTTTTTATGTCTGAGTAATATTCCATTGTGTATATATATATATATACACCACATCTTCTTTATCCATTCATCTGTCGATGGACATTTAAGTTGCTTCCATGTCTTGGCTATTGTAAATAGTGCTGCTATGAACATTAGGGTGCATGTATCTTTTCAAATTATAGTTTTCTCCAGTTATAAGCCCAAGAGTTGGATTGCAGGATCATATCGTAACTCTAGTTTTAGATTTTTAAGGAACCTCCATACTGTTCTCCATAGTGACTGCACCAATTTACATTCCCACCAACCGTGTAGGAGGGTTCCTTTTTCTCCACACCCTAGCCAGCATTTATTATTTGTAGACTTTTTAATGAGGGCCATTCTGACTGACGTGAGGTGGTACTTCATTTGTAGTTTTCATTTGAATTTCTCTCTAATAACTAGAGATATTGAGCATCTTTTCATGTGCCTCTTGGCCACCTGTATTTCGTCTTTGCCACTGGTAATTTGATAGGTATGAAAACTATAAGATGCTGATGAAAGAAATTGAAGATGACACAAACAGATGGAAAGGTATACCATGTTCTTGGATTGGAAGAATCAGTATTGTTAAAATGACCATACTACCCAAGTCAGTCTACAGATTGAATGCAATCTATTTCTTATTTTTTAAAATTTGAGTCTTCTCTCTCTTCTTCATGGAGAGCCTGGCTAGAGGTTTATCAATTTTGTTTACCTTTAAGAAAAAAAAGACATCTTTGGTTTCATAGATCTTGCTTATTTTTTGGTCTCTTTTTTAATTTATTTCCTCTCTGATCTTCATTATTTCCTTTCTTCTGCCTATTTTGGGCTTTTTTGGTTCTTTTTCTAGTTCTTTTAGGTGGTAGCTTAGGCTGTTTATTTTTCCTGTTTCTTGAGGAAGGCCTATATTACAATACAGTTTCATCTTTGAACTGCCTTTGCTGCATCTCATAGATTTTGGAGTGTTGTGTTTCCATTTTCATTTGTCTTGAGGTATTTTCTGATTTTCCTTTTGATTTCTTCATTGACCCATTCGTTTATTGATAGCATGTTTTTTAGTCTCCACATGTTTATGGTTTTCCCATTTTGTCCAGTAATTGACTTCTATTTTCATACCCTTGTGGTCAGAAAAAAATGCTTGATACAGTTTCTATCCTTTTAAATTTATTGAGAGTTGTTTTGTGGCCTAGTGTGTGATCTATCCCAGAGAACATTTTATGTGCACTTAAAAATAGTGCATATTCTGCTGTTTTTGGATGGAACGTCCTGTAGCTATCTATTAAGTGCAGCTGGTTTACTCTGTCATTTAAGACCATTGTCATCTTACTGATTTTCTGTCTGGATGATCTGTCCATTGATGTAAGTGGGGTGCTAAAGTCCCCCATTATTATTGTATTATGGTCAGTTTCTCCCTTTGTGTCTCTTAGTATTTGCTTTGTATATCTCACTGCTCCTGTATTGAATACAAATCAAGTATTACATCCTCTTCTTGTATTGATCCCTTTATTATTATATAATGCCTGTCTTTGTCTTTTGTTATAGCCTTTGTTTTAAAATCTATTTGTCAGATATGAGTGTTGCTAATTCCACTTTCTTGTCATTTCCATTTGCATGAAATATCTTTTTCCATCCCCTCACTTTAAGTCTGTGTGTCTTTAGATTGAAGGGGTGTGTCTTGTAAGTAGCATATAGATGAGTCTTGTGGGTTTTTTAACCCAGTCATCCACGCTGACTTGTAATTAGAGCATTTATTCCATTGACATTTAAAGTAATTATTGATATACCTATGTACTTAGTGATATATTATTACTTGTTTTATGTTTGGGTTTTTTTGGTAATTCTTCTCTGATCATTTATTTTTTGTTTCTTCCCTTGTGGTTTAATGGTTTTCTTTAGTAGTATGATTGTGTTCCTTTCTTTTTGTGTGTGTGTATATCTATTGTAGATTTTTTATTTGTGTTTACCATGAGGTTCATAAATGTTGATCCAGAATTATACCTATTTATTTTAAACTGATAGTCATTTGAGTTCAGAGACAATCTAAAAGACCTATATTTTTTACTCCCCTCACCTGCATTTCGTGTTTTCAATGTCATAGTTTACATCTTCAGGCTTATCCCTTAACTGTTGTACTTAACAGTTGCTTTTACACTTTGTTGTTTTTTTTTTTTTCAGTTTTTTTAATCTACACGCTGGCTTATTTAAGTGATCTTCAATCCTTATTGTATATTTGCCTTTTCCAGTGGGATTTTCCCTTTCGTATAGATTCTTTCTTCTTTTCCATTTAGAGGAGATCCTTCAACATTTCTTTTAAGAGTCAGTTTAGTTGATAATTTGTTTTGATTTTTGCTTGTCAGGAAAGTTCTTTCTCTCTCCTTCTATTCTAAATGATAGTCTTGCTGGGTAGAGTATCCTAGGCTGTAGGTTTCTCCCTTTTAGCACTTTGAATATATCATGCCACTCTCTTCTGGCCTGCAAGTTTCTGCAGAGAAATCAGCTGATAGATGGAGATTCCTTTGTATGTGACTGTTTTTATCTTGCTGCCTTTAGAATTAACTCTTTACCTTTTGCCATTTTAATTATGTTATGTCTTGGTGTGAGTCTTTTTGGGTTCACCTTGTTTGGGACCCTCTCTGTTTCCTGTACCTGGATATCTGTTTCTTTTATCATGTTTGGGAAGTTTTAAGCTGTAATTTCTTCAAATACATTTTTGACTCCCTTCTGTCTCTCTCTTCTCCTCCTGGAACCCCTATAATGCAGTTGTTGGAATGCTTAATGTTATCCTAGAACTCTCTTAGATCACTTTCATTTTTAAAAATGTTTTACTTTCTGCTGTCCTGATTGCATAATTTCCATTATTCTATGTTCCAAATCACTGTATCACTTAGTCTGCTATTTATTACTCCTTCTAGTGTGTGTTTTATTTCAGCTATTGAATTATTTATTTTTGCTTGGATATTTTCTAATTCTTTGTTAAAATGTTCAGTGTTGAGTTAAATTCTTTTTCTGAATTCAGTTAACATTTTCGTTACCAATGTTTTGAATTCTTAATCTGGTGAACTGTATATTTTTGCTTTATTATTTATTTTTTCAGAGATTTTCTCTTGCTCTTTCAATTGAGAGTAGTTCCTCCCCCTTTTCATTTTACTTAACTCTCTCTGCTTTTATGAATTTAATTAAATAGTTACCTACTGTGGTCTGGAAGTGGCTATCTTATGTGGGAGCATCCCTCTGCAGACTACATGTGCCTAATGCCTGAGGTGGGAGGGCTGGGTTTGATGTGCACGCCAGTTGCATCTTTCCTTAGGGTGTGCTGGCAGCTGTGACTTTGGTAGGAGGTGGGGCTGGAGATGGAGGGGCTGGAGGCAGTGTGGGGTATGAGGCAGGCATTTCCCTCTGCTTAGTGTCTATCGCTACCCTATTGGGGGTGGGTCTGATGCCAACTTTCTGGAGCAGAAGTTTTGAGCTGGCTCTGTTCCCGTTATGTGTACTTTTCCCTCTCCCCACACCAGGACCTTTGCCCCAGAGGAGCAGAGTGCTGAAGCATGTGGGGGGGCATGGATAACTTGTCGAATAACTTCCTTAGTGCAAAGACAACTAGAAAGCTGAGTGTGAAATACATGAAACAACTGTCGACAGGCTTTTGACAACTATTGGGTATTATAACTGTGCTCCCTGAGAGAAGAGAAACAAATGGGATGAGCTCTGTCATTGACCCCTTCCTGCCCAAGGGGCACATCTGTTAGGCTCCAAGAGGGAGAAACCCCAAGCAGAGTATGAGAGTTTTCTGAGTTGAAAGGCAGAGATCAGGGTTTAAGGAAGCTGAGCAGGGGAGTTAAGCAGTGTACCTGAGACTAAAGGAGGTACTTAGTGAATGAGAGCAAGAGGATAAGCTGGGACAAAGTGAGGGAGTAGCACTGACATATATACACTCCCAAATGTAAAATAGCTAGCTAGTGGGAAGCAGCCGCATAGCACAGGGAGATCAGCTCGGTGCTTTGTGACCAGCTAGAGGGGGGGATAGGGAGGGTGGGAGGAAGATGCAAGAGGGAGGGGATATGGAGATGTATGTATATGTATAGCTGATTCACTTTGTTATACAGCAGAAACTAACACACCATTGTAAAGCAATTATACTTCGATAAAGATGTTAAAAAAAAAAAAAGCTCTACAGAAGAGGACACTCTGCAAACACAGGGTGAAAATCCAAGAGGCTGAGAAAAGAACAAAGACCAGGGGACTGCAACCTGTATAATCCTAATGCCAGTTCACTGTGGGGACATTCTGAGAGCAGACCAACAAGAATGCATGTGGTAGAGACTCCATATGTTTTCACCCTCTTAGTACAGTTAAGATACCTTAGAATAGAGTCCACTCTTGACAGATTCTAAGAAATCTTAGGGAGAAAAAACCCCTCAGAATGTAAAGCTAATTTCCCAGTAACCTAACCATTTGCAAGAACAAATTTCAACACACCTTAATGTTAGCAAAAGATCAAATTACTTAAGATCATGATACCCCAAATGTGTTCAGTATATTGCTAGACAAAGCAAGAAAACATAAACCAAGAGAAAATAAAAATCAGCCAATAGAAAGAAATTTATCAATGACAAAGATGATGGAATTAGCAGAGAAGGACTTTAAAACAGCTATGTAAATGTATTCATAGATATAAAGAAAAACATGAACATTATGGAGAAAAATTAAAGATATTTTAAAAAACAAGTGGAATTTTAAGAGCTGAAAAATATAGTATCTGACATGAAATCTGCTGAGTTGACTTAATAGTGGATTCGTCATTGATAAATGAACTTGAAGATATAGCAATATAAATTACCCAAATAGAATCACATGAAGAAATAATTTTTTAAATGGAAAAAATAAATAAAGCTATAGTGACCTGTGGAACAATATTAATCCTATATATGTGTCATCACAGTTTCAAAAACAGAAAAAAAAGAGAGAGCTTCTGAAAAATATTTGAAAAGAGAATTTTTTTTTTAAATTGATGAAAACTACAGCCACAGCTTGAAGAAGTTTAATAGAATCCAACTGAGAACTACCTCAAGGCACATTGTAATCATATTCATGAAAGTGAGTTTTAAAGAGAAGAATTTTAAAGGTAACCATGGGAAAAGACACATTAGTATAAGGGGACAACAACAACAAGGAATAACCAAACATTTCTAGTTGGAAACAATGCAAGCCAGAAGGAAAGGAGTGATGCTTTATAATTCTGGCAGGAAAAAAATGTGAAGTTGGAGTTCCTTATCCATTAAAAGTATCTTTGAAAACTGGACATGAAGACTTTTTCAGCCAAACAAAAGCCACAGAATTTTGACACTGCAGTATAACAAGTGTTAGGGGATATTTTTCTGGCAGACAATTTGAATAGACTTATATCAACTTAAGTAATAGATTCATAATTAAAAATCACCCAACAATGGAATATCTAGGCTCAGATGGCCTCACTGGTGAATTCCATCAAATATTCATGGAAAAATTAACGCTAATCCTACACAAACTCATTTAGAAAAATGTAGAAGAGAGAACAACTCACAATTCAATTATGAGAACAGGATTTTACTGATCCTAAAGTTATACAAATATATTAAAAGAGAAGACAACTGCAGAATAATGTCCCTTATGAACATAGATCAAAAAAATGCTTACTAAAATGTTGGCAAATTGAATCCAACAGTATATTAAAAAGATAACACATTATGCAAAAATAGGTTTTATTCCAGAAATGCTGGGCTGACAATATTCAAAAATCAAACAATACAGTTCAGCACATTAACAAAGGACCATCTCAGTAGCTGCAGAAATCACATTCAGTTAAATTCAATACTCATTCATGATTAAGGGAAGGGATATCCCTTCCTCAACCTGATAAAAGTCGTCTAATAAAAACCTAACATTCTCATGTTTAAGGGTGAAAGGGTAAAGAAGTCTCCCCTAAAATTGGAGAAAAGCAATGATATCCATTCTCTTTACTGCTATTTTGGTTTTCATGGAGGTCCTAGCTAGAACAATGAGGCAAGGAAGAGAAATAAAATGAATACAGTTTAACAATGAAAATACACAACATTTTATTCACACATAATAGAGTGTATATGATAGTTCAGTGAGCACAAAAAGATGCTCAACACTTCTGGTCTTCAAGGAAATATAAAGCAAAACAAAAGGAGACACCACCATGTAGTATCAGAAAGATTCTAATTAAGAGGACAGATAATGTTGAATATTTGCAAAGATGCAGAGCAACTGACAAGAATTGAAAATAGCAGTGTTTTTGGAAATCTGAAAGTTTCTTATGAAGACATTGCACTTCACAATGTCCAGAAAAATAGTAAATAATGCAAATGTCCATCAAAAGATGAATGAATAAATTGATTGTAACGTGTCCACACAATGAATGCTGCCCAGTAATGAAAAGAAATAAAAAAGTGATAAACATAATAACACGGAAGTATTTCAAAACTATTCTGAAAGAAGCCAGAGACAAGGAAACAGTGTAGGATTCCATTTATGTGAAATTCTAAAATGGTCCATATGAACCTGAAGGAAATTAGAAGTTGCCCTGAATCAGGATTTGGGGGAAGATGGCTGGATGGTCCACAAAGGATTTGGGGAAACTGATGGGAGTTCTGGGCATGTTCTGTATTTTGATGGTTAAGTGGCTGTATACATTTCTCAAAACTCATCAAACTATAAAATTAAAATGAGAACCATTTACTACTGGGGTTATGAGCATACCTCCCAGAGTAGTGGGAAGATTTGAGGCAATACTGACGAGGAGACATGGCAGAGAACTGCCAGTGGAATTTCTGATAAATAAAACCGAAAGTCTGTTTTTTACAACATCAAGACCATGAAAGGGGGGCTGGTACCAGGAACTTCTGTGGATTTGGTTTAACACAAAGTCAAAAAGGAAGCTGGAAGGCAGGGTTTAATGAGAAATTGACAGAAAATCCTTTATTCGAAATGAAGAGTTGGTGCCAGAAGGTGGAAAGCAGTCTCCATGTGAGCAGCATCCTTACAGGGCTGGTCTGGGATTTCTGTGAAGAGAGAAAAACCGAAAGTATTTATTGTGCATACGTGTGTGTATGCACATAAACATGGTGATATGAAGAGAATTCTAACTAGTCTGTACTAGGGTCCCCATCCTGAACTGACAGGAACCTCCTGAAGATAGCTGGTCAAGCAAGGAAATACTTTATTTAATAATAAACAATATTCAAATAGTTCCAAGAAAGATACTGACAAATGTATAACTGCATACGAGAAACAAATGACAGTAGAAGAAAAATTGGCAGCAAAAATTTCTATGGAACAGATCAAAAGTGTGATCAAATATATTTATTTAAATTTATTCTTAAAAAATGTAGTATAGGAATTTTCTTTATCAAACAAGAACACAAACTGGGAGATGGTTTATCAGAAAATTAGGGAGAGAAGAATCTTGAGTTGAAGATCTTGCAAAATAAGGAATGCTAAAAAAAAAAAAGCATCACAAAAATGAATGTCAAATTTATGAACTCATTAAGACACAGTGAGAGTAAGAATAAGGTAATTGAACAGAATACAGTAGAAATGAACAAAAGGTGAAGAGGGATTTTGAGATTATAATTGACAAAGATTGTCAAAATAAAGTCAAATATATGCATAGTTGATGTCTGCAATTAAGAAACTTAAATATTGGATATCATTAAGAAAAATAGTCCAATAATAAAAGAAGACTTGAATCTACAAATTAAAAGGTTAAATTCTATCCAAGGGAAACACTGACAAAGTACTACTAACTCTCCTATGTGTCTTAGTAAAAATTTACTAGATTTAAAATTTAAAGAAGAAATCAATTTATAAATTAGGCAAAGAGATCAAGTAATCTAAAAGGGGAAATAGACTTTTTCCACAGCAGCATTTAACACTAGAAGGCAAGAAGTATTTTTTATGGCAGCCACAAGAAACTGAAGCAATAATTATATATGTAACCAGAGTGTCATTTGAGTGTAAGGTCACAGGAAAAATGATATAATATAGACTCAAGAAAAATAGTGCAAATTATATTTTCTTAAAGAAATGTTTAGATGATGACATGGAGCCAGATAAGCTATGGGTGGAACATCTGTAGTGAAATGACTGGTGATAAAAATTAATGAACTTTGGTACAAAAACAAAAAGACATCTTGAGATTATGCTTCAAGAAGAATTGTGTGGTGAAAGAATTTAACTCTGCCCCCAAAGGAGTCTGCCTTTTGCTTTCTACCTAGGGGGAAGTTTATTCCTAAACTCTTGGAATGTCATGTGTGACAAAAATGGGGGCTTTGGGCCACACCAGTGATTGGGCTGGGCCAGAGGGGATGGATGCTGAGGCAGCGCCTGGTTGGCCAAATAGGTTTTGTGACTGAGTACTAGTACAGACTCTGGACACTGAAGGCTGGGCAGGCTCTGTGTTAGGTAATTCTCCAAGGACGTTATCGCACATACAAGTGAGAATGACTCTCTGAGGAGGGGACAACCAGGGGCTTCTTGGTGGGAACTTTCTGCACTGTGGCTAACACCCCTCTCTTGGCTGGTTTTAATCGCATCCTTTACTTGTAATAAATTACAACAATGAGTGTGACGGCTTTCAGGGAGTCATGTGAATCTTTCTAGTGAATGATTGATACTAAGGGTGGTTGTCTGGGACCCCTGAACTTGGAATTGTTGTTAGAATTGTGGGCAGTTTATAACTTAGATATAAGAGGCTCTGATAATACAGAAATTTTATCTAAGAAAAGTTATGAAGGGACTTCCCTGGAGGTCCAGTGGTTAAGACTCTGTGCTTCCACTGCAGGGGATGTGGGTTCGATCCCTGATCGGGGAACTAAGATCCCACATGCTGTGCAGTGGGGAAGAAAAAAAAAAAAACTTGTGAGGGAAGGTTGAAAAAAATCATAGAACATATAAGCACAACATTTTGTGGGTTTGTTTTCATTTTTATTTATTTAACATCTATATTGGAGTGTAATTGCTTTACAATGGTGTGTTAGTTTCTGCTGTATAACAAAGTGACTCAGCTCTACATATACGTATATTCCCATATCCCCTCCCTCTTGCTTCTCCCTCTTGTTTTCATTTTTAAAGGCCACCTGTAAAAATGTATCATTTGAGCAAATTTATCATTTAAGCTCAATTAAGTAAACATATATATATGAAAGACAAAATGATGAAAATTTATAATTTAAAGAAATCAAATATTGGAAAGCAGTGGGAGAGGTGAGGAAATAAATATATTATACTTAGCATTGTGTAAAGTAGGAAATCAGTATTGTCTAAAGAAACAGTGGATTGATATGTAAGTTTATAATCACAAATTTTGTCCTAAAACAAAAATTCAAAACATCCACTCATCATACACACATACGCACACACATACATACACACAAAAATACACACACAGACATGCACATACAAATACATGCAAAGTAAATCCTCTCTGAAAAAAGCTTCTCTTTGTATTAATTTTAACTTGTTTCTATACAATTTCTGACTTGCAGTAATAACCAACACACAAGGAGACAAGAAAGAAAAAATGATAAAAAAAAAAGCAAGGGAAGAAACAGATTATAGAAATGCACTCCTAGAGGATACAAATAAACTGTAACATGCATACTAAAATATAACTCTGTCTAATATATTTAAAGATATTATAAAGAAAACTGAGAATTTTGGCATAAAACTGGCACATAAGAAAAAAATCAAAGAAAGATAATAAAAACTAAGTGTACAGAATTAAAATTGAGAGATGATGGATGGATTTAATAGCCGATTAGACAGAGAAGAGAGAATTAGGGAACCAGAAGACAGGTATAAAGGACCATTTAAAAAAAGGACGAGAGAGGCTAGTTTGGTCTTTTACACATGACAGTCTGAGAATTCCACAAATGTGAGAGCAGAAACTGAAAGGCTTCTCAAGGCCCCAGTGCAAAGAAATTCACAGGGAGAACTGAAATTATGGGTTGCAGAAGTAGTCTCCACCGCCTGATGGGAGGTGGCAAAATCATAATCAAGGGGTACGCATACAGTTATAGGGTGGAAGAAATATATGGTCCTCTTGTAATAATAAAATGTTAGATAAATTTTGGTATATCCATGCAGTTAAATTCCATACAGAGACGAAAATAAGCTACTTTTTCAAGTATTGATAGAGGGTGGATTTCTAAAATATATGTTTTAAATAAAGTGAAGAAATATGTGTATTATAAGCTACCATTTCTTTAACAAGGAAGGATAAATCATATAAGCTTGTTTTTTTCCCCCGAGTATTTTTAATTGAATTGACATTGGTTTATATTACATGTTTCTTGCATGCAACATTATATTTCTAGTTCTATATACCCTACAGTGTGCTCACTACCAAAAGTTTTTCCACTGTCACCGTACAGTTGATCCCCTTTAGCCATTTTGCCCTCCCCTGCTTCCCCTAGTAATCACTACAGTGTTGTCTCTATCTAGGTGTTTGTTTTTGTTTAATTCATTTACTTATTTTGTTTAAATTCCACATATGAGTGAAATCGTATGGTATTTGTCTAATTTCACTTAGCATAATACCCTTAAAGTTCATCTATGTTGTTGCAGGTGGCAAGGTTGCCTCTATTTTTGTAGCTGAGTAGTATTCCATTGTGTGTGTGTGTGTGTGTGTGTGTGTGTGTGTGTCTGTGTGTGTAATACCTTCTTTAACCATTCATTTGTCAGTGAGCACTTGGTATGTTTCCGTATCTTGGCAATTTTAAATAGTACCACGATGAACATAGAGGTGCATGTGTCTTTTCGAATTACTGTTTTCATATTCTTTAGAAAAATACCCAGAAGTGGGATAGCTGGATCGTGGGGTAGCTGTAGAATATATATTGAGAAATACACAACAGAGCAGGAAATGCAGTTGATGTTTAGAAGGATAACTGTGTTACAGACATAGGGGTTAGCACTACATACTCCTCTGTAGAGTATGAAATAATAAAATCATTGAACATAAATTAACATAGTTAAAAGTGATCAGTGGAGAATACTTTAACAGAAAAGAATCTGACAATAAAAGATGTGAAACAGATATTGAGACAATGAGCCAGACATTTATGTAGAAAGAAAAATTTTGTACTGAGGAGAGTTGAACATGGCAGGAAGTGAAATTGGAATCAGAAAATGACCTTTTAAAACCAGGTAAAGGGCTTGAACTTCGTTCTATAAGTAATAAGTCATAAAATTTTATGGCCAGAAAAAGCATAATTAAAGGGGACCATCAGGAGAATTTTCTGACAGTTTTACCCAAGGTAGAGTGGGAAGAATAGCTTTAATGCAGGTGGAAGTCTACTGCAAGGCTAGAGGGCATTATTGTTGGAGAAGTAAATGCATTGAAAGCTGGTATCAAAACGCTCTACGTGAATTCAGGTCTCCTGAGACAGATGAAGTACATCACAGGAGCCAAGGGAAGCTGAAGATGAAATTACTTAGTTGCTGCGAGTAACCTTTGAGAAGTTTGGTGACCTGGTAGCATGCTCAAATGATGGGCAAAGTGAGACAGTGCCCAGTATTTGTTTTGTATTTTTTTCCTTTTTAGTAAAAAATTAAAACTATAAACAATAAGATGAAGTGCATGCACCCAGAAAAACTCTTTATTAGATGATTTATCAGCGTGTTTCTGAGAACCAGGTGCCAGCATAGTTTTATTTTTTGCCTTAATTTAACATTCATTAGAATTATGCAAATCGAAACTTCCAAACTTCCAACAGAAGTATTGCTGAAAAGATCCTGTGCTGTTGTGAGAAATGATTACACGTTTCACAATAGATTTTTTTTTAAAAAAATCTTTATTGGAGTATAATTGCTTTACAATGGTGTGTTAGTTTCTGCTTTATAACAAAGTGAATCAGCTATACATATATATATATCCTCATATCCCCTCCCTCTTGTGTCTCCCTCCCATCCTCCCTATCCCACCCCTCTAGGTGGTCACAAAGCCCGGAGTTGATCTCCCTGTGTTATGTGGCTGCTTCCCACTAGCTATTTTTTTTTTCTCATCTTTATTGGAGTATAATTGCTTTACAATGGTGTGTTAGTTTCTGCTTTAACTGATTCACTTTGTTATAAAGCAGAAACTATCATAATAGATTTTTAAAAGTGAATAAAAGGAATCCTGGTTCTGGGATGATGGAGTACATGTACTTTCCCCATTCTTCACATGAAGTACCACTGAAAATCTTGGACATTATATACAGAAGAAACATGAAGACTCTGAAAGGCAGAGAGAGGAAAAATTGGCCAGGGTCCTTGGAATCCAAGAATGACATGGCAGTGAGTTCTTGTGCTTTCATTTTGCCTCATATATGCCAGACTCGATGCTAAAGAAGCTGGCAGCCCAGAAATGCCAATGGTTTCACACACACACACACACCCTACCTCCAAAAAGCCCACTTTCTTTAGCCAAATATCCAGGAAATGGGCACCCTAGCAAAACAGAAATCTTTTAGACAGTTATCACCCTCCTCCAGCTAAACAGCACAGAAAACTATGGCCCCACTTCTATCCACTCCAGTAAAGGCAAAGTAGGGAACCCAGACTTTCATCCTCATCAGGCTGTGTATAGGGGTGCTCCAGCCGCTCCGCCAGGACAGTGTCAGAGCCATATCGAATGTTGAGGCCTTCATTCTCACCACGTAGAAAGGACACTCCCACCAACAGCCCAATGGTATCCTTGGAGACCACCCAGAAGCCCAGACCTCCACCCATACCTGGCAGGAGTAAGGTACCTCTGTCCCAACCCCCTGAGGTGGTGTCAGCAGAGGTGCAGTGGAGCAGATCTCTACAACTTACTCATCCAGCATAACTGAAACTTTATGACTATTGAATAATAACTCCCCATCTTTCCCACCTTTTGGCCCCTGGTAACCACGATTGTATTCTCTGCTGCTATGAGTCTGAGCATGTTAGATGCCTCATGTAAGTGGAATCATGCAGCATTGGTCCTTCAGTGGCTGCCTTATTTCACTTAGCATGATGTCTTACAGGTTTATTCATGTTGTTGCAAATGGCAAGATTTCCTTCTTTTTAAAGGCTGAACAATATTCCATGGCATGTTTATACCACATTTTCTTTATCCATTTGTCTGTCATTTGTTGATGTGCACTGGAGTTGTTTCTATATCTTGGCTATTGTGAATTGTGCTGAAATGAACATGGAGGTGAAGATATCTTTTTAAGATCCTGATTTCAATTTTTTAGATATATAACCAGAAGTGGAATTTCTGGATCATATGCTAGTTCTATTTTTAATTTTTTGAGGACTCTCCGTACTGTTTTCCATAGTGGCTTCACCATTCTACATTCCCACGATGTGTAAGCGTTCCAGTTTCTCCACGTCCTTGCCAACACTTGTTGTATTTTTTAATAACAGCTAGCTTAGGTAATATCTCATGTCTATTGTTAACGATACTGTATTATACACTTCAAAATATTTTAAAAGGGAATATCTCATGTTAAGTGTTCTCACCACAAAAAATCAAACAAGCAAAAGCAGGGACACAGGAACCCCTGGGAGGTGTTGGATATAACTGTTATCTTGATTGTGGTGATGGTATCATGTTTGCATATGTCCAAACTCATCAAATGGGACTTCTGTCCCCTACTGGCAATATCAAATTGGCACACCCCACCCCCTTGCTGGGACAATGACAGCAAGGAAGGAAGCCAGCTAAAGTGAATTTAAGTATGATCTGGAGTCTCATTACATAATATCCAAAATGTCCAGGTTGCAGTTGAAAACCATGTATATCCAAAAGGGAAGATCTCAAACTCAGAAAAAAGGGACTATTAATAGTGCCCAACAGTCAGGTGGAATAGATATTAAAATCATTTACACTTATTTAAAGCAGCCATCATAAAAGTGCTTCAACTAGTAATTATACATATACTTAAAAAAAATAGAAAGACTCAACAAAGAAATGAAAGTTATAAAGATGAACCAAATGAAAATATTTGACCAGAGAAATAATAAAACCTAAATTAAAAATTCAGTGAATGGGGTCAACAGCATAATGAAGGAGCCAACAGGAAGATAGTACAGTAGAAATTGCCTAATCTGAACAGCAGAGAGAAAACAGACCTAAGAGAAGACAGAGACAGAAGGGAATAGTCTCAGCAACATGCAATAATAATGGCTGAAAATGTCAGAAATTTGGCAAAAGTTACACAATTACAGATTCTGTAATTACAGATTCGAGAAGCTGACTAAAATCCAAGGAGGATAAACTCAAAGAAATCCACACCAAGATGCATTGTAGTCAAATTTCTGAAAACCAAAGACAAAGAAAAAATCTTGAGAACAGTGAGAGAGAAGCCCCTTCCCCTCTAAGGGAAAAACAGCTACAGTGACATCAGATTCCTCGACAGAACTGATAGAGGCTACATACAAGTAGCACAATAATTTTTTTTTTTTTTTTTTTGCTGTACATGGGCCTCTCACTGTTGTGGCCTCTCCCGTTGTGGAGCACAGGCTCCGGATACGCAGGCTCAGCGGCCATGGCTCACGGGCCCAGCCACTCCGCAGCATGTGGGATCCTCCCGGACCGGGGCACGAACCTGCATCCCCTGCATCGGCAGGCGGACTCTCAACCACTGCAGCAGGGAAGCCCAGCGCAATAATTTTTAAGCAGTGAAAGAAATGAATGGTCAAGTCAGAAACGTATACCCAACTGAAATATTTTTTAGTAATATGGGGAAATCAAGATGATGTCGGATAAAAAACTCAGAGCATCTGTCACCACAGAGCGGCCTAAAAGAATGACTCAAGGAAGTTCTGTACATGGAAAGGACATGACAGATGAAGGAGCCATGGGAAGTCAGGGAGGAGGAGGAAAGTGATCTCCGTACACTTTCCCAGGTCCTCACCGGCTTTGTGAGGGTGGCAGCCACTGCTCCTGACCTGTGGCTCCTGCTCATGTTCACAGACAGTGGTTTGTTCAAAGAGCCAGAAATTTCACTTGTTTTTAGAGATTTATAAGAGAAATGATTGGGCAGGTAGATTAAGTTAGTTGATAAGTTTACATTTTGATAAGAAGTCAAAAAAGATTCCAATAAAACTAAAAGAAGAAAAATGTATAAGTAAGATAATATTTCACAGAATTTTAATTTATGATAATACCTGAATATTGATCACATAAAATAAGTTATGGAAGTTAACAAAAAGGAACTACATTATATTTACAATCCCAAAGTAAATTTAGAAGTAAGTTAGGCTTACAGCAGAAGTACAAGTCTGAGGCAAACCTGAAAATAAATGCCTATCTTTAACATTTCTCTCTGAATTTATTAGGCACAACAAAGTCATTTGATACAGTTCTATCTAATGCAGAAATGCTGACCTAAAGGGAATAGTATTGTCATTCACTAAAGCAATAGAACAGAAATACAGATGTGAAACGAGAGAATCAGAACCAGGTCTGAGCACTCTTTCTGCACAGAAAAGCCCATCTAGTTACAAAAGACTCTCCAGATGATGTGGCTTTAATTCAGCCCTCACGAATGAGAGGCATTGACAAGTAGATCTTCATCTTAGATGTGTCCGGAAATGCAGGATATCTTGAATAATTTTTTTAAAAATCAGGAAACATAATCATGTAGAGACCCTGGTGATCATCTAATTCTTCCATACTACTGAAGAGGGCAATTATACACACTGATAATGTGTGTTACAAACACATGCATTTGTCAACTTTAATTCAATCTTTGTCATTCTTCATGCAAACAATTTTGTATAATCACTAAACCCACAACAGAACTGCTTAAAATACTGACTTGTCTTTATTGGAATCTCCTTGGACAAGAATCTGGCATGATGCTCAGCACATAGTTGGAACTTATTAACATATGTTAAACAAATGAAATCACAAATCATTAGGAAAATATTCAGTAACTGATTTGAAAATTAAAGCAAGGGAATAATTCAAAATGCAGTTATAGGAGACTCATGACCTTGTCATATGGAAATGCTTATCATGAGACCACCCTAGGTAACGAGCCAACCCTTCCCATACCCCAATTCTATAGTGGCCTGGTGTTCTATATGCACAGACAGTCCAGATTTCTACTTATTACAAGGAAAATGGAATCTGACTTTGATGGGTTGATAATCTTCACTTATCAAAGTTAAACTGACAGGCTTATAATATGACCCTGGGAGAGTCATGTATTTCCTCAGACAGCAGTCTTCTGAACTATAAAATGACAGAAATTTTATTTTATTCCGTCAGGGTCATGTTGGGTTATTTTTTAATGAATATTTACTATATTTTCCTTAATGCCAGCAAATCAGTTATTTCCACATTCTATATGTGACTAAAAATCTTTCTTTGTGGAAAAGGGCTCCATGAAAGAATTCACCATTTCCTTAAAGATTTTTGTGCCTTCCCTTTGGGCCTCTTTCATATTGAGTCTTTTTTTTTTTCTTCTTCTTCTTATCTGAAGTCACACTTGTTCTGGTTAATTGATTGCTCTTGAATTTAAAGACAAAGCCAAAAAACCATAATCTAATCAGTTTCCATACTTTTTAGAAAAGACAGTCATTTATCATTTCCATATCATATAATTAAAATTTAGTTTATCATAAATATATCCTACAAGTTGCAACCCATTTTAGAGTTTATCTCAATTTAATTATATGTTTCTTTAATACTCCTTTTTATTGGATTTTTTTTTTACCTTGTTTAATTTGTAATTTTCTGTGTTCTGTACAATTTATATTTAGGTGAATTTGACTCTTATATGGTTTAGGTCAGTGGCCTTTAAATAATTCTAAAGAGAAATCTGCTATGTCTGTTTAACTTTCTTTATCTTATAGAAGATTTGTTTTCTTTTTTTTTTTTTTTTTTTTTTTGCAGTACGCAGGCCTCTCACTGTTGTGGCCTCTCCCGTTGCGGAGCACAGGCTCTGGACGCGCAGGCTCAGTGGCCATGGCTCACGGGCCCAGCCGCTCCGCGGCATGTGGGATCTTCCCGGACCGGGGCACGAACCCGCGTCCACCGCATCGGCAGGAGGACTCTCAACCACTGCGCCACCAGGGAAGCCCTCTTTTCTTTTTAAAATACTATTTGCAAGGTTACAAGTTTATTTTTTTGAAATTCATTTTACTTACATTGCAAAAACCTTACTGGTATTTTGCAAGCTGATGCTCAATTGATTTGTCTCACTTGACAAAATGAAGATTATAGAATGATATTATTCTCATTATTATTTTGTCTAGATTGATGAATAACAGCAAAGAGGGAGAAGTCTCTGCTTGCTTCCACCCATCATGATGGCACTAGGTTTATCCCTCAGCTGTGGGCACAGGGGATTTTAATTCTCTCCCTCAGCAGCCAGGCCTTCTGCACTTACGCTGTTTATCCTGGGATTAGTTAGGTATGAAAGGAGTAACAGGAGTTTGCATACAGCACAGATGTGAGCAGCCATTGGTGATTGAGAAGTTCTGGGAGAGAAACAGTTAATTAATATATTTTACAAATATTTGCTGAGCTCACACTCCGGGCAAATACTGTGCCAGGCTTGCGGGCAATGCTGGAGGTTAACAGCGAGACTTGTCCCTAATCCGTGGCGTTTTCACTGGTGTAAGGGGAGACATATGAATAAAACAATTATGTTGTTGGATGTATAGTTACAGACAGAGCTAAGCACTTAGGAGAAATAAATACAATTTGTGTGAGGGAGTCTCAAAGGGCTAGTCCTGTGTTGTGCTCAGGACAGTCCGCTCTGTGGACGTGAGGCTGGAGGTGGGAACCAGCGGGTGATGAAGGTGGCACCAGGTGGAGGGGAACAGGGGTCCAGGCAATGGGAACGGCTGCATCATCGGGGGCCTGAAAGGGGTGGGGTGTCTGGGAGAGAGTCCCTGTGGCTCAGTGCGGTGAGAGGGGGAGAGAGACGCTCCCCTTTAGGCTGGTAAACCACAGTTAGGATATGGGTTTCCACCCTAAGAGAAGCGCGGCAGCCTTCAGTGGTGTTAACCTGGGGTAGTAATTAAAATGGTCAAATTTCAGTTTTGAAAGGATCACTCTGCCTACAATTTGGAGAACAGATTGAAAGAGGAGCTGGAGGGGATTTAGGGAAACGGTTAGTGGCTGCTGATAAATCACGGTACTTGGACTATGGTGGAGGCGGCAAACGTGACGACACAGAGGAAGCTGCGAGAGAGGAGAGGTAAACTAGGAATGGGACTTGGTGGTGGGTCTTACATGGTGACGGCACCCTGGGAGGGTGGCCAGGCCTGCATCCCGCAGACAGGCAGCAACAGAACAGCAAGTCTGAGGAGTGAGCAGGTTCAAGTTTAGGGTGCATTTGAGAGGCACCGTGTGGTCGTGCAGTGAGTTCCCGCCCTTACTCGTCTGGGGCCGGCCAGGTGGACATGACTGATGTAGAGCTGGATCCTCACAAGGACGCAGGGCCTGGGTTAGAAGCTTGAGGTCGAGGACGCAGGGACATTGCTGAGCAGAAGCTTCTGGCTCGTACACAAAAGTGAATTCAGCCAACCACCAGGTAGAAGTTTATCATCCACCTTTGTTCAGGCTGATGAGAGAACCCAGCTGGAGAATAAAACTGGAATTTAGCTGTTTAAGTTGCCTCTAAACTACCTTAAGAACAAGACTTGATGTGTAGACTCAGCCTAATATGTTCGCAAAATGAATTTCTCATCTCCTTTCTGACTGTCAAACAGTGTTCACAGATCTGCTATCTTAGAAGAATATGTAAAAGCAGTGTTTTTTCTTTTTTCTTTTAGATTGACTCAAAACCGAACTTTAAAAATGGTTATAGGACAGGAGAGTGTAATAGTCGCAAGAAAACAACATAAACACTAGGGTGTTCCTACTCCTATACCCAGCTGAGAATCTCTTCCAGAGAATCATGATAAATCATATCCAGCCTTTGCTTCCATCTTTTCATAGTCTGAGTATGTACTCCTCCATTTTTGTGTGTGTGGGTGTGGCAGCATGTTTCCAAATTGGAACGTATATCGTTGTTAGAGAGTACTTGCTTCTTTGAGATAAATTTGCTTCTTACAACTTATTTCTAAAGCAAGAGTAAAAAAACAGGAGGGGGGGAATAATACGAATTGGTTGGAAGGAAGTGTTGGAAAACCTAGACACTTGGTAGTCATGGTAATAAAAAGAATAATGAGAATATAGTTTCTAATCTAATTAAAGTGTATTTAATCTAAAAACATCTATATTTAGATGTATCATAATACATACTTGCTTATTACTAAACAAAATTTAACTTGTGTCCTCTTTATACAAGTATTTAGGTAGCCTGAAAAATACAACGTTAAAAACCGGTGTCACCAAAGATGGGAAAGTATCTTCTCAGGGCGGTTAATTCTTAAGTCAAAAGAAGAGGAGTAAACTGTAGTTCTGTGGATGCATTTTTCTTTATTAGTTTTAAAGACTTTATTTTTAGTTAATTTTAGTTTTACAACAAGTTGAGGAGAAGGTGCAGAGATTTCCCGTGTACCCTCCTCGCCCCCCACCCCCATGCACAGTCTCCCTCATGATCAACACCCCCAACAGGTGGTATAATTTTTTACTGAGGCTGAACATGCATTGTCAGGCCATAATTACCCAATATCCAGAGTTTACCTTAGGATTCAGTCTTCGTGTTGTGCATTCTGCGGGTTTGGATACATGTATAATGACACATCTCCATCACTATATCATCACACAGAGTAGTTTCACGGACCTGAAAATCCCCTGTGCTCCACCTGTTCATCCCCGGCCCCTCCCCTGGCAACTACTGATCTTTTTATTGTCTCTGTAGTTTGGTCTTATCCAGAATGTTGTGTAGTTGAAATCACACAGTGTGTAGTTTTTTTAGACTGGTTTTGTTACTTAGCAATATGCATTTAAGGTTTCTCCATGTCTTTTCATGGTTTGATAGCTCATTTCCTTTTAGTGCTGGACAGTAATCCATTGTCTGGATGGACCACAGTTTATTTTTCCATCACCTACTGAAGGATATCTTGGTTGTTTCCAAGTTTTGACAGTTATGAATAATGTGGCTATAAACATCCTTCTGCAGGTTTTTGTGTGGACATAATTTTTCAGACCTTTTGGGGAAATACCAAGAGGTACAATTGCTGGATCTATGGTAAGAGTGTGTTTAGTTTTCTGAGAAACCACCAAACTATCTTCTAAAGAGGCTGTACCATTTTTGCATTCCCACCAGGAATGTGTGAGAGTACCTATTGCTGGCACATCTTCACCAGCATTTGGTGTTGTCAGTGTTCTGGATTTTGGCCATTTTAATCGGCAGAAGTTTTTAATGTTAATGAAGCCCAGCTTATCAATTACAATTTTTTTGTTCCTTTATAGGTAAGATTTTTTTTCCTTTGGCTTCTTGAGGACTTTTTCCTTTATCTTTGACTTTGTATAGCTTGAGATGTTATGCCTAGTGTAGGTGTCTTTGGCATTTATTTTGCTTGGTGTTTTCTGAGCTTCCTGGAACTCGTTAGGATGTCACACATTAGTTTGGGAAAATTCTCAGTCACTATGGTTTCAAATATTTCTTCTGTTCCTTTCTCTCTTTCTTCTCCTTCTGGTATCCAATTATACATATATTATACCTTTTGTTGTTGTCTCACAGACTTTGGAAATTCTGGTAAATATTTTCAATCTTGGTTCTCTTTGCTTTTCAGTTTTCAAGGATTCTTTTGATCCAACTTCTAGCTCAGAGATTTTTTTTTTCCTTAGCTGTGTCCAGTCTACTCATAAGCCCATTAAAATTATTTCTGTTACAGTGGTTTTTTTAATATATATATATATATATCTAGCACTTCTTTTTTTGTTCTTAGGATTTCCATCTCTCTGCTTAGGTTGCCCATCTGTTCTTGCACGCTGTCTACTTTATCCATGAGAGCGCTTAGCATATTAATCACTCTTTAAAATTCCCAGTCTGATCATTCCAACATCCCTGCCACATCTTGTTCTGGTCATGTGATGCATGCTCTGTCTCTTCAAATTATATTTTTTGCCTTTTGGCGCAACTTGTAATTTTTTTCTTGATAGCTGGACGTAATGCACTGGATAAAAGTGGAAATAGTCCTTTAGTGATGTGGTGGGAGCTGTGGGGGAGGGAAGCGTTCTGCAGTCCTGTGATTTGGTCTCAGCCTTTAGTGAGCTTATGCCTCTGGACTGTGAACTTCACGAGTATTTCTGAGTTTTTTTCCCCTCCCTCCTCAGGTGAGACAGGATGGCTAGATTAGACTGGAGTTGGGAACAAACATACCTCAAAGACACTGTGGGTTTAGTTCCAGACCACTGCCATAGAGTGACTATTTTAATTAAAAAGTCACGTGATTTTTTTGGCTTCTTGGTGCATATATTGACAATATACTGTATTATATTAACTGTGCAATAGCATTATGTCTTAAGTAAAACAATGAATGTACCTTAATTTAAAATACTTTATTGCTAAAAGATGCTAACCATCATCTAAGCCTTCGGCAAGTTGTAATCTTCTTGCTGGTGGAGGGTCTTGCCTCGATGTTGGTGGCTGCTGACTGACCAGGGTGATGGTTGTAAAGGTAGGGGTGGCTGGAGCAGTTTCTTAAAATAAGACAGCCATGAGGTTTGCAGCATCGAATTAACTCTTCATTTTACCAATGGTTTCTCAGTAGCATGAGATGCTGTTTGATAGCATTTTACCCAGAGAAGAACTTCTTTCACAATTGGAGGGAATCCTCTCAAACCCTGCTGCTCTGTGACTAAGTTTTTGTCATATTCTAAACCTTCTAAATGCTGTCATTTCAGCAGTCTTCACAGCAGCTTCAGCAGGAGTAGATTCCATCTCAAGAAACCACTTTCTTTGCTCTCCCATAAGAAGCAGCTCCTCATCCATTAAAGTTTGATCCTGAGATTGTAGCAATTTAAGCACATCCTCAGGCTCCACTCCTAGCTCTAGTTCTCCTGCTGTTTCCACCACATCTGCAGTTCCTTCCTCCACTGTAATCTTGAATCCCTCTGAGTCATCCACGAGGGTTGGCATCAACTTCTCCAGACTCCTGTTAATGTGGATATTTTGAGCTCTTCCCATGAATCATGAGTATTCTTAAAGGCATCTAGAATGACGAATCCTTTCCAAAAGGTTTTCAATTGACTTTGCCCAGATCCGTCAGAAGAATCACTATCTTTGGAAGCTATAATCTTACGAAATATATTTCTTACATAGTAAGACTTGAAGTCCCTCCTTGATCCATGGACTGCAGAATGGATGTTGTGCATGAAACAGGCATGAAAACAATATTAATCTCATTTTACATCTCCATCAGAGCTCTTGGGTGACCAGGTGCCTGTCGGTGAGCAGTAACGTTTTGAAAGAAATCTTTTTTTCTTTTTCTGAGCAATAGGTCTTAACAGTGGGCTTAAAATGTTCAGTACACCATGTTGTAAACAGTAAACCAGGCTTTGTTGTCCCATTTGTAGGGCACAGGCAGAATATATTTAGCATAATTCTTAATTATGGGATTTTCAGAATGGTGAATGAGCATTGGCTTCAACAAAAACTCACCAGCTGAACTAGCCCCTAACAAGAGGCCAGTGCTTTGAAGCTTTGAAGCCAGGCATTGACTTCTCCTCTCTAGCTATGAAAAGTCCTAGATGGCATCTTCTTCCAATTGAAGGCTAGTTCGTCTACATTGAAAATCTGTTGTTTAGTGTAGCCACCTTCATTAATTATCTCAGCTAGATCTTCTGGGTAACTTGCTGCAGCTCCTACATCAGACCTCGCTGCTTCACCTTGTACTTTTATGCTATGGAGACAGACAGCTTCTTTTTCTTAAACTTCATGAATCCACCTCTGCTCGCTTCAGGCTTCTCTTCTGCAGCTTCCTCACCTCCCTCAGCCTTCATAGAATTGGAGAGAGTAGAGCCTTGCTCTGGATTAGGCTTTGGCTTAAGGGGATGTTGTTAGCATGCCCTAATTCTGTCTCTGTTCAGCTGAAATCTGGTATTTTTCACGTGAATCAGTACTTCAGCGTGTGTTCCTCTGGAGGGAGAGCAGGGCACAGCCATGTGGGTGCAGGTAGCTCATCTAGAGTGTGATCCAGGGAGCAGGGAAGACAGAACAGAGACAGGAAAGAGGAAATGCTGATAGGTGATGATGGGGTGTCCTGTTCTAGACACAGGACAGGGACTCTCTCCTGCAGCCTCTGAGAGGCTACCCCCCGCCCCTGACTAGGCTCCACTGAACCTTTGATCCCACCTGTAGCTGAAGCCACAGGTGAGCAGTGGGGTGGGAGGGGGCTTGCTGCCATCAGCTCCCTCTTTTCCTTCCTCCTTTTATGTGGTTGACTTTTTAAAACCTTACACTTAAGTTCTTCACATGTATCTGTTGTTGTATTTTATATTTTATTTCATTTCATTTCATTTTCTGGTTCTCAGGCACTGGTATCTGTAAAGGATCATTACTCAGCAATTCCACAATTGTGGCACTTACAGGTAGTGTACATCTGTTTTTCTGTCACCTTTGTTTCCTGATTAACATCCCCTTGCTCATCACTTTATCTGACCCCTCTTCACCTTTTACATGTAGCCAGCCTTTGAGATACTTTCCAGTGGAAAATATAATATCCACAGTATAAACTGCATTGTAAAAACTCGATGACATTTAATGATTGAGGAATGCAGTATTCTGAAACAAGAAAGTTAGGGGTTTTTTTTAACATCAGAGTTCTAAAAATTACACCTACTTTGCAATGTCTTTGGAAATCAACAGTGGGCATGCTGATTCTACTTCCTCCTAAACTCTGGAATCTCTGCCTGCAGAAGGGAGGTCTCTAGCTTTGGTTTTCCCCCTTGGCTTTAATTTTCTTCTCCATTTGCGACTTTCTCTTCCAAATCAGTGGAGTGAATTTAGGGAAGCTAGTAAAATACTAACATGCTTTTTTCACTAATTTTTTGTTTCTTTATGTTGCATTAGAACACTTTGTCAGAATTCTGCTGTATCATGGTGCAGAACTTCATGGCTTCCATTAATTATTACTTTAACTTTCCACAAGTTCAAAGAGTTTCCTGTGAGGTAACTACATAAGACACTTTATTTGGTGCTACTGAAGATGAAGTCATCCTTGCGTTGCTCAATACTTTACTTCCAAATTCAGAAATACAAAGATGAGGCATCTGACTGCTTACTGTTCCGGCTTTTTCACCCACTGGGGGTGGGAGGGAGCAACTTGGTGAGCACAGGGACTTTGGATGGAATTCTTACTCTCTCATAAGAATTTACACATCTTATATGCAGAATTCAGGATTCAACAATGAAATTATAAAAGGATAAATGAGGTAGAATGTGTGTGTGTGTGTGTGTGTGTGTGTGTGCATAGAAACCCAAAATACATGTCAGCAAATGAAGATATGTGGAATTTGTTGGGATCCTGATCCAAGAAATCGATGCCAAAGTTTTTTTAAAAGAATATTTTAATACGTGTCAGATATTTAAGTGATTATTTTTAAAGAATTCCAAAGTTATCAATAATGATATTGTGGTTTTTTTAAAAGAAACCCTTATATTTCAGAGATGCATATTGAAGTATTTATGGATATAATTATATTACATCTGGGATTTGTTTCAAAATTACTAATTTAGAAATTGAATAAGGTTATGAATAAAACAAGAATGGCCTTGAGTTGATTGCTGTAGCCACGTGATGAGTACTGGAGTTGATTATATTATCCCTTCTTGTTTCTTATATACTTGAATTGTTCCATGATAAGAGAATTTTTAAAATTGTAGGCACAGGGCTTCCCTGGTGGCGCAGTGGTTGAGAGTCCGCCTGCCGATGCAGGGGACACGGGTTCGTGCCCCGGTCCGGGAAGATCCCACATGCCGCGGAGCAGCTAGGCCCGTGAGCCATGGCCGCTGAGCCTGCGCGTCCAGAGCCTGTGCTCTGCAACGGGAGAGGCCACAACAGTGAGAGGCCCGCGTACCGCAAAAATAAATAAATAAATAAAATAAAATAAAATAAAATTGTAGGCACAAACACGATCACTAAAATATTAAAAAGCAACAAAACTGTGCAATGTCTCTCACCTTATACAAATAAGATAGAATTGCTTAAATAACGGATAGAGACTTAAATACTCGAGTTCCTCCACTTTGTCTAAGTCCATCACTTCTCACTTTCTCACTATTTCTGGCCACCCTTACTTTAGGCTCCTGTGTTAGGTTTTGCACCTAAAGTCCTCCCCTGTCTGAAGTGTGCTCCTTCACACAGGCACCGTGCTCAACTTTCAGATTTCTAGACAAATCTTTTCTTCCCAGTGAGGTGTCTCTTCCTGAATCTATTTCAGACAGCAACTCTTCTAACAGATTGCTGACCTCCCACCCCCACTGTAATGTCTTTTCATTTGACTTAACGCTATTTGTAATATACAATATGTAATATATATAATTGCATCTGTTATATATATGTGTGTATGTGTACACACACACGTATACACACACTGTTTTAGCTGTCTATTGACTATCCCCCCTCCCAATATAATGCAAACTTCATGGGATTTGTAATCTATTTTATTCACTGCCGGCTCCCTGGTGCCTTCAGAGAATTCAACACATATTTGAGGATGAAGTAAATCACGTTTTCCCTAAACACTAAGTTAAACTGTGTGTTTACTTTTTGTTCTGTGCTATTATCCTGTGAATCTTCTGCCTGAAGTTGCAGAATATTGTCAAAAATATTCTATTTTGTTCTCTTTCTGCTTAAAGTTATGTAGGATATCAACATTTTATATATAAAAGATTACTTTTCTCTGATTATATCAATTTCCATTTGGACTTTCGTTACTCTTCCTATTTACGAACAAAAATATGTGCATTCCTCCCTCAGCTTATCTTCACCAGGCTAGACTTTGCTAAAGTGTGTAATGTGCTGTAATTTGAAATTTCACAGCACATATACTCTACTAGATATTTATTAAAATTTTTAAATGTTTTCCTAGTAAGTCCTTCACTTAGGTTTTTCAGATTTCTTTATTCTTATACCAAACGTTATCATCGTGAATACGACAGTAAGACAGACTCTTCTTCACAGAAGCTTGTAGCGAGCTGCTGTCTGTGATGTGCTGTTTCTCTGTGTGTAGGACGTTGCACAAATTAAGTTTTGCCCCCTAAAATATTAAAGGGGCAGAGAAAGATTGTATGTGAGGAAAGAAGCCTTAATGTATATTAAACAGTAAAATTCTTATTGGAAAGCAGTTCAGCATATAAAATGACTTCTCAATTTCCTGAGTCATAGATGCTATTTTATTCTCTTTTCTCCCCTCGAATTTGCAATCAAATGTTACATGTGGGATCCAGCCTGAGTCGGTTCTTACAAGAGATTGGGCTCTGAATTCTTAGCTGTTGGTTATTAGTGAATATATTTGCTAAGGTTTCATTCAAGCTGGAACTTGTTAGAGAAGAACATGTATGTTGAATGTGCCTTGTTCCCATCATTTCACAAGGATACAATGAGTAGATGCAGTGAGTGTGAGGAATGAGAGTCGTTTTTCTTTTTAGGTGGGAGGCACCCCCCCCCCCCACCAAAGGTGAGTCATCTCTATTCCGTTTAGAGAACAAAAAGTATCCAGAGTGAAGTTACTGTGCATCCTTCCACATAACTGAAATATACATTATCTTCAAATTTTTATCTATGATGTTGGATTCAAGTAGCAGCATTCAAAAATGAAGAGACGTGGGCTTCCCCGGTGGCGCAGCAGTTGAGAGTCCGCCTGCCGATGCAGGGGACACGGGTTCGTGCCCTGGTCCGGGAAGATCCCACATGCCGCAGAGCGGCTGGGCCCGTGAGCCATGGCCGCTGAGCCTGCGCGTCCGGAGCCTGTGCTCCGCAACGGGAGAGGCCACAACAGTGAGAGGCCCACGTACCACAAAAAAAAAAAAAAAAGAGACGTGACACAAGATGACTGAAATTTCAGTGATTTCTATATTAAATATCTCTGCCTCCACAGAAATAGTTACTTATATTCTTGTAGAAATGTTTAAATAAATGTCCAACGCAATGAAAAACTGGCAAAACTGGCAAAACTGGCCAAAGGCCGTTATCGATACCAGTTACATTCTACGAGATACAAGATGTGTTTCTGTGGACAAAAATTGTTTGAATCACTATCATTTTTGTGCAGCTTTTACCTCTATGGAGTTGAAAATAGCCTAGTCAAAGGTGAAGAAAAAGTGGGAATAGCGTGAAGGAATGAGCTAGCCAGGAACCCCCCAAAATTGAAATTTGTCTTCACACCCCTCCCCATTCGGCTCACTCTTCAGGTGCTTTGTATGGAAAGGAGAATGACATGGGGGGAAGTGTGGACTCATTAGCCAACTGGTACTGTTCTTAGTCGATGGGGTGCTCCATAATCCAGAGACGTGTTAAACACCCCTGTGGGAGCGCCTTTGCGAATGCTCCCTAGCCCCTAATTGCTGAGACATGTCAGAGCGACTCCTTCAGTGGGATGACCTACTTCTCCCTGGATCGTGACCTTCCCCTCGCTCTAGCACGCGGGAGGTACCCACTTCTCTTTGCTGGGACTCGTCCCCACCATGTCTCTTGAACAGGTGTGGAAGCAGCTCCGGGCCTCTGTCTCCCTGAGGCTCACATCTAACTCATGGGAGACAAGACTCTTGCTTTAGGAAACCCTGGGACTGCCGTCCTCCCAGTGAAACCCCTTTATTTTCAGGGCCTGTATAAGTAGCTGGCCATCCAGTTCTTCGCCCTTTATATTACTCAGGTGAGACCCAGGCGTGCACCTGTCCACGCTGCAGGGTCCCATGAGAAGGTCCTCACACACTCCTTTTTAGGTCCTGCTTCCCAGACTGAGAGTGTGTGTGTGTGTGTGTGTGTGTGTGTGTGTGTGTGTCTGTCTGTCTGTCGTCTGTCTGGGGACGGCGGGTGGGTGAGTGAGATTCACAGAACATCAACCATTCTCCTCCCCCCAAAAAAGGTTTCCCAGTCTTCACTCGCCCCTCCCTGACTTCTGCAAGCCTTCTTACCAGCTGGAGGTGAGGGTCTTCGGGTTGCACATCTTTCTGCTCTCTGCTTTGGGAGTCCTGGACATTAGTGTAACTTACATAAATATGGATTCTGTAGTCTTAATGCTCTTATGAGAACTGAGGCTGGAAGGGCACTGCTTTCACATCTTTGTTGTGGGAAGAACTCATTATAATGTTAACGTCCATATTTTCATATGTGCCCTATGGTCAAATAAAAGAAATCTGGACTTAGGTAAGGAGAGACTTTATTCAAAAGGATTTCTGGAATAAGGGGAGGATGCCCTGACCATAAAGTCTGCAAGCTCCACAAAGTTCAGGCAGAAAGAGACGTCCTGTTTTCTCTTACCTGCAGGAGAAAGACCCGGGTATGGGGAGTACGCTAAGAGGGGGGCTTGACGGGAGATTTGAGCAGGAGATGCTCTCTGGTGGGGGGAGGGAGGGTCTGGGAAGCCAGGGCAGTTCCCTTTCAGATGTTGATGCTGGGCAATGCTGAGAGTCAGTGACGCCCAGGGCCCTTCGGGAGAGAAAGAAGCTCAACTAAAGTTAGGTCAAGGCAAGTCGGCAGGCATTTCGTCCAGACTGGTCAGTGGGTACAAAGTAGGGGAATCAGGACGATCTGGTGTCCCAGGTAAACAAGAGGGGCATCCCTGAATCTCGCCTCAGTTATGAGGGGAAGGATAGTCCTCGGCAGTAGCAGGGATTTCCTCACCATCACGTTTTCCCAGAGCACACGGCTCAGGACATGTTTGGCATTATCGCTAGACATCATGTGTGTCGTCCGGCCAACTTATTTCTACTAACAAAGTGTTCTCAGAGAAGCTCCTCCAGTGTCATTCTCCAAAAGAGAAACTAATGAGATTTTATAATTTTTTGAGAGTAACACAAAAGAAGGCAGAATGCAATTTTACAAAGGATACGGGAAGAAAAAGTCCTTGGCAGCTCTATTTCTGAAGAGGTATGTAGCTTTAGGCCCTTAAAAGGAGGCCATACAGCTGGAATCTTTACAATATTTTTTGCTGAGTCCCCAGGTGAATAATTCTAGGCATTCCTAAGCCTAGTGAATAATACATATGCTTTCCGGAAAGCCCGAACCCTCCTATGTAAGATGAAGCAAAGTCTCTCCTGTTACTCTGAGCTCTAGAGTGGAAGGTAGAATCTGCTCCTATTTACAGGTTTAGAGGAGATTTGCTACCGACCCTCAGGGCCTCCCCAGCCTCAGTCTCTGCGTTTCTGCATTATTTGCAAAAACAATCCACAAGGTCCTTATATAGTCATAGACACAGCGAAAATCAGCGCTGGACTTTGCTTGTGTACACACACAAGTACACATGGATCTGCAGAGGAGTCTGTAAAAAGGCTAAACATACAATTTCCTGAATTTGATAACTGTTCTGTGGTTATAGAAGAGACTATCCTTGTGTTTAGGAAATACGCACTGAAATATTTAGGGCACCGTGGCATGATATGTCCAACCTACTCTCAAATAGTTCAGAAGTAACAAATGTTAACAGCAAAGCACATGTGACAAAGTGATTAAAAAAAAAAAACCCTGCATGATACATAAGAACGAAAGCATCTGTAATCGAATGCTTACGATATACCAGGCTTTGCTGTCAGCTCCTGACATATATTCCCTCATTTACCACTGGCAACAATGCTGGGAGGTTGATGCCAGTATTACCTTTATTTTATGTGAGGTAAATAGAGGAAGGCGAGGTTAGGTAAGTGGTCCGCGGGCACATCCTGGAGAAGAGATTGTGTATCCTGGTGACTTGACTTCAAAAACTTACTGTTCATGGGTAATCAGGATATGAATTCTGTAAATCAGAATGCACTTACAGTCTCAGTCAATTTTTGTATCAGCAAGTGGTCCATTGGATAGAAGATCTCTGTAAATAAAGGTTTTAGTTGTATCAACATCTAGACCAATACATACCTATGTATACACACACACATATATATACATACACACAAGTATATGTATATGTATATATATCTTAGATTTAGAGTGTGCCTGCACTCACTCACTTTGTTGAGTATTTATAATTCAATGCCATCTGTATTTAGAAAATTTGTAAAATAAAGAGATGCACATCTTATAATTGATGTTATTAGTAATATTATGGTGAACAACATTATTTTATAAGCTATTCTTTGAAGGCTTAGTGCGGACAGCTTTAGCCTATAATTCAGTCTCAGGGTAATTGCAGTTATGTAAATGGGAACATACTATGTTAGTAGATTCATTTATCAAGAAGTGTAAAGCCTGACAGACCACACAATTCCCCATCTTGCTTATTTATCCCTACGCGCCACCATCCCCCCATCACGGGAAGACAGAACCCGTGACACTTCTGAGTTTAGGAAATCGTACTGAGAAATTTATCAATTATGTACTGTCTTTTCTGGTAGCTTCTACCCATGACAGGTACATAGTTAGGTAATTAGCTCTCTTAGAAAATAAAACAATTGACTTCGGCAAAGATCAAACAGAATGTAGCAGCTTGAATTTGTCCAGATAATCACTTGTTTCCAATCTTGCAAATATAAGCCAAAACGAATCGAAGACTGAAACACAGAAGATGTGTCCTGGAATTTATGTCACCATTTAGCCTATATGGCAGATCACTCGTGAGTTCTTTTTTTTTTTTTTTAACATCTTTATTGGAGTATAATTGCTTTACAATGGTGTGTTAGTTTCTGCTTCATAACAAAGTGAATCAGTTATACATATACATATATCCCCACATCTCTTCCCTCTTGCGTCTCCCTCCCTCCCACCCTCCCTATCCCACCCCTCTAGGTGGTCACAAAGCACCGAGCTGATCTCCCTGTGCTATGTGGCTGCTTCCCACTAGCTATCTGTTTTACATTTGGTAGTGTATATATGTCCAT
>RJWK010011395.1:20029-42148 GCA_004363435.1 Platanista minor | reverse complement strand
TTTTTGCGGTACGCGGGCCTCTCACTGTTGTGGCCTCTCCCGTTGCGGAGCACAGGCTCCGAACGCACAGGCTCAGCGGCCATGGCTCACGGGCCCAGCCGCTCCGCGCGCGGCATGTGGGATCTTCCCGGACCGGGGCACGAGGCCGTGTCCCCTGCATCGGCAGGCGGACTCTCAACCACTGCGCCACCAAGGGAAGCCCTGTTGTCGACTTTTTAATGACGGCCATTCTGACTGGTGTGAGGTGGTACCTCACTGTAGTTTTGATTTGCATTTCTCTAATGATTAGTGATGATGATGGCTATGTGTTTTTCAATTTTCCTTGAATTTATTCTATTATTGTTACATGTTTGGAGTTACAAAAAGATGTTAAAATGGCATCTTAGGTAATATAATAATAAAAGGCATTACAGAGTTGACGGTTCATCTTAAGTACTGGTTTGTATATTAGAAAATTAGGGATCCTAAAAAGTGTCAGGCTACAGGTCAAAAAAGACGGTTTGTGTCTCATTTGTACTGTTTGTGTGTATGAGGGCCTCCGCAGGCCCTAAATTCATGTATCATGTGGGTGGATTCCTCAGTAAAGTGTGCCCTGCACATATATGAAACAGGATCTCCTTAAGTAGCTAAGGACTTCACTCAGTAGCTAAGATCATTCCCTAGTTTAGCTTGATGAAGCTACTTTGTTAAAGAAAAAAATATCCAATGACGCATGTTAAAAATGGTAAGGCAGACTTGATTCAGGACCCTCATTATAGGTATAGGGACCACTGCAGTGGGATGTCACAGTGGGGAGAGAGATTGGGTTCAACTCCAAATACAACTTGGGCAAGGAGGAATTTATAACCAAGAAGCAGGGATGGAAAACAACTAAGAGGAAACACCAAGGAAACGGGGGTTCTGGCTAAACTGACCTATCAGAATTCTTGCTGAAGGCAGGCCAGAGTGATCAGACGTCACCTAGGGGATGCTGGAAGATGAGCCAGGTAGGATATTGAGGGTGTGGGGTTCTAGTTGAATTGACTTAGCAGGATTCTTGCTAAAACTGTGTTTTCCAAAGAAGTACACAGATAGGCCTAGAAAAATATTCAGGAGCCTGACTAAAGTTTGGTCAAGCAAAGAATCATTGTCAGCTTCTGCATCAAACGTTCCATGACCCAGACTGCAACTTCAGACTTGACATCATTTTTATTGTATACTATTTAAAATTACAATTCCTACAGTAACTAAATAACTCATAGCACCTCTCTTCCTTATTTTTTTTTTTTTTTTTTTTTGCGGTACGCGGGCCTCTCACTGTTGTGGCCTCTCCCGTTGCGGAGCACAGGCTCAGCGGCCATGGCTCACGGGCCCAGCCGCTCCGCGGCATGTGGGATCTTCCCGGACCGGGGCACGAACCCGTGTCCCCTGCATCGGCAGGCGGACTCTCCACCACTGCGCCACCAGGGAAGCCCCCTCTCTTCCTTATTAAGCAGTTTTCACAGTATTGAGGCTTAAGTCTGTTCCAATGTATTTGGAGAAGTATCTTAACATCCTCTAGTGGTGAGTTTATGAATTAAAAAAAAAAAAAATCATGTTGCTGAAGACCCTATGTTCTTTGCCTTCAGGCTCATCTTGTCCTTTGACTTTAGCCCATTCCACTGAAAGCTCTTATTTAAGACATGCTGACTCCCAAGAGTTCCTATTTTTCTAAACTGCAGGAATAAATCAGATTTTCAAAACTGAATTCAGATTTGGTGGAAAACTGTTCAATAAAATGTCGATAGGTCTGTTGTTTTTAGTTGGGTACAAACAGTGGGGACAGAAAGCTGGGAGAAGGGTGGGTGAGGGGCTGAGATGGGTATTCAGGTGCTTCTGCGCTCTAACTCTGGTTTGACAACATTTTATGGCAGAAATTCTTAACACACTCTGTCCTCTCCCACCCCCGACACACAACTGAAAGATATCCACTCTTAAGATTAACACATTCCCAATCAGCACAGCTAGGTTAGGAGCAATTCCCAGAGCTCTACTTACAAGCCCTCTCTCTCTCCTACTGAAGAAAACCTCCTTAAGTAGAAACAGCACACGAAGAATGCTAAATGAGGCCTGCAACTGATGGCCCGGTGCCTCCTGACACTCACCGCACTCACCGGATTATTTGGCTCTTGAACTTATTACCAAAGGAGGGCAGTTTCCTTTCCCAGCGTTAATGACCATATGCCCATTTCTATAAACTTGCTTTTTGGGGAACTATAATCAAGAATGAGTCAACGGAGAAAAATTAAGGAGATTTATTTTTCGTAAAACCACACAACTAATTTGAATAAGGCACATTCTTCAACATCTATAAGAAACAAATGCAAACACAATCATGGTTACATAAGGAAGAAGGGGGATGCCAAGAATTTTGACATTAATACTGGCAAAGCCTGTTTCTTTTTGTTAGGTTAAAAAAAAAAAAAAAAAAAAAGCAAATTGCAGTTGTTTGAAAGTCAATGTGCTGTTTCTTTTATGACAGGGATGGCAAACAGATTTAAATCCCCTGTAATCTGCTCAACCAGAGGCAGCTGCCTGGAGCTTTGGGCTGAGAAGGCTGAGGCTAGTGTGGGCACAGGGAGAAGGAAGGCTGGAACTGCTGTGGGCCTTCACATCTTCTCGCCAGCTCTACCCTACCTACTGAGCCCACTGCTTCCCAAGTCCAAAAATGTTCTTTTTGGTTCAGGTAACTGCTCTTAGCCAAGGGCAAATTTAGTTTATGAAGCCTCAGTGAGGAAAAGTGGGAGATCATTTCCCAGTGTAGGAACCAATCTATGGATTTTTAAATACATCAAGACGAGCTGAAGTAAACACAGCATATATATAATCCTGGAAGGAAAGGCATTGAAAACTAAATTATTTATATCTTTACCAATTATTTACAGATTAGGGGATACTGGTTGTGTTCTCAGGCCCTATGGATAAGGCTAGTGCTCTTAACTAGTTTGTGTATATATATATTTAAAAACAGATCGAGGGCTTCCCTGGTGGCGCAGTGGTTGAGAGTCCGCCTGCCGACGCAGGGGACACGGGTTCGTGCCCCGTTCTGGGAAGATCCCACATGCCGCAGAGCGGCTGGGCCCCGTGAGCCATGGCTGCTGAACCTGCGCGTCCGGAGCCTGTGCTCCACAACGGGAGAGGCCACAACAGGGAGAGGCCCGCGCACGGCAAAAACAAACAAACAAACAAAAAAACAGATCGAGAAGCACTGCCATATACAGAACTGACAGGGCCGTGTATTAGTTGGAAATGAGTTTCAGTAGCCCAGTCTCAGTCTGAATGAGGCAAATTTAGGCCCACATCATCAGCTACTTTACAACCTAATACCTAAAACTTAACATAATAGGAATAAGGCATATTTTAAAGTCATTTGGAAAAACTGTTTTACACAGATATCTTAATTTAGTTCTCTCTAGAATTGGTAACACCTTTGCAAATATATTATTATTCATAGCAAGTATTTCCCATGTGACTCATAAGCCTCAGTATTTCATAATCTCATAGATACCCTTAGAAATATTTTAAAATAATTTCATCATATTTCTATGGATTATGATAGTGATTCATAATCATTAATATTCATAATACATATATAAAGACAAACATCAACATTCCCATTGAACATGTGATACAGTGTTCAAGGTCCTTTAATTTTTGAAAAAAACAAAAACAACAGAAAACAGAACCACTATAACTGTTCAACAAATTTCAAAATGAAATATGCTCAGATTGGTGGACAAAATATTAAAATGAAGATTAATATTTAACCATACATTCAACATGAAAAGCAGATTAAAAACTGCTTTTATAAAATGATATATTGAGGGCTTTACAAAGATGTCTTGGTTTATTTTTATAATTGTTATGTTTTATTTTCAGATGATAAAAGAAAAAAGGTATCATGTTCCTATTTGAAAGTACTTCTCTACAAATAAACTGTGTATGGATATAAGCTTTATTCCCTATAAATGATAATCAGCTATAATGATTATATCTTCTGCTTAACATTAGTTTTTGAAGTACTAGACACCTGACTATGCTGCGTAAGAACTGGTCAGATGTATGCAAAGATAGTCCCAGAGAAGATCATCTTGCTGAATTAGCATCACTTTTACATGCTGAATTTGTTATATTTTATCATCAATGCTCCTTATGTTTCCTGTATAAGACAAACAAAAACTGTGAAAGGGTCAAAACCACCTCAGCTGCTAACACTGTTCAACTGTGTCATTACCTGGAGGACGGTGGGTCACAGGCCTGCTGAACCTTACCACATAAGCTTGGCAGCTTTCAAATGAAATATATTGCAATTACTTTATTGATTTAAAAATGAGAAGTAGAAACAACACCATTGCTACCTTTAGTTATATGAATCCCCTGGAACTCCTCTGCCAACCCTTGGGAACTAACTGGGAAACCTAAAATTTACCCCACAGGGGAAAAAACTCAAGTTGAGAGACAGTTTATAATTCTACCAGTTGGTTCTAGAACTCTGGTATCACTCAAGAAGTGATTTATATTAATATGTAACATAATTAGAGTTGTTCTATGATAATAATTAAATGGTGATGTTTGGGTATCATATGTTGTATCACATGCCCACAAGTCATTGTTCTAAGTCAAACAAGCAAACTATCTATTATAGTAATGAAAGATGAACTACTAGACACACAAAAGAAAATTTAGAAACTTGAAAAATGTAAAAAAGTAGGTACAATTGAATAGAAATTAACCTAAGGGTACATTAGATAATAGATTTTATTTGTACATTTAAAAAATATAAAGTTTTATGCTTTAAGAATAATCATTTTATTCATGAGGACACAGAGCTAATATACTGCTTTTAAAAATGATTTTTGAAATAGTGGACAGAAAACTGACAACAGTTTCAGTTGACTGCACTTATACATGGAAGGAGACTTTTTTTAACAAAGGCTGAACAGTAAAAAAAAAAAAACAACAAAAAAAATTGTGACATTTGGAAATATTTTCTAAATTATACTGAAAGGAAATGATGAAAAACCATATTCAACTGAATCACGAAACCATCTTTGTCTCAGCTGTGATCTGAGTCACTGACAGATTAGATGTGCGCACTTCATACTGGTTCTTTATAAATCTGAGGTAGCACAGGTCAGCAGGCACCAGTTCTACAAGGCACCAATGGTTTTGTGTGATGTAATGCTAGCATCTGAGATCTAGAAATATCAAAAAATATTGAATATGGCATACAGATTTTTCTTCAATTTCCACTGATTTTAAATTGGATTGATATTATATTAACTATGCTTTAACTTTTTGTTCAGGAAGGTCTCTCCTCAAATCTAGCGGAAGAGTCCTTCACAAAGTCCCAAATGAAAACAGTTCCTTTAGGTATGGCCTTACGCTCAGTTGAGCACAATGTCAGGTCTTGGTTAGAACAGATCTATCTGTTTTTCCTGTGACAAACACTTTCAAATAGATTCTTCCCCCCATGTCTTTATGCTCTCTGTTTAGGGATCAACAGAGACCCCTATATCTTCTTACTGTTTCTGAAAATCCTTCCATACTTTAGTCACATGACTTCAGAGGCCAAAACCTCTGAAGTATTCAGAGGTTTGAGCCTGAAATATTCCAGGTTCATGGTGATAGTTCCTAGGTATGCCATGTAATGGGACAAATCCTTCATTAGGTCAAGATCCATTTTACTGAAGTTCTGCCTTCGGGGTTGAGATGCAAATCAACAATGACTGTGTCCATAAACATCTTTCTCAAGCTTTCTCACAATCACAGAACATGGTCCAACAATTAATACTAGCTGTTAAAACCTCTTAGAATCTACCTACCATTTCCACTTCCTCTCACTAAGTATAACATCTCTTGCATTTTTCTAATTGTTAACCTAATCATACTTCTAACTAGCTGGTCAAGAAATGAACTGCATTAGATAAATGTCCCATCACCTGTATAATAAGTAAACAGTATGGTAAAGTTATGCTAATGTACCTATATAAAAATCTACGATTCAACTGGTTATTAAAATCTGTCCTGCTTAAAGCACTCAAACTCTCATTGTAGACAATTATAAAATTCCATTCAGGGGAGACAGAAATGAAAACAGAAATTAACAAAAGTATAGAAATGTGCTAGTAAATACTAGTTTATACATTCTGCTATTCATCTGTAAGTCTTTATGCTTCATAAATAGCATGTCTCGTGATAAACCTGTATTTTATTTTCAACCTACTCATGAGTTTTAATATTTTCATTTTTTTTTTCCTATCTTCCAAGATGCTTTTTCACTCAATCAGTGATTTTCAAACTTCATTATCAATCAGTGGAATTCTTTATTCCAGTTAAATCCAATTAAATCTTATGGAGGAGCCCAATATATAAAATGGGAAAATCAGAACTTCTTTGATACAAAGGGGAAGGGTGCCAGTAGACAGCCCGAAAACCACTGCTCTAAATCATTCAAGAAAATTGAAGCAAAGACACAGCCAGTTGGAATTTCTTCATTTGCAGTGATTATAAACAATTCCCCCATTGTTTTCCATTTTTAAGAACATTTCTTGAGCACAGCTGCTTTTCCCTCAGAGCTCATTAACGGAACAAAAACATAGTGCCTTACATATAGTATTTAGGTAAATAAGTATTTGAATTCTTATTTCTTTTTTCATACTATTCAAAAGTGCAAAAAAGCATAAGATGTAATCCCACAACTAGGTTATTAAAATGAATTTTAAAAATATTTAACCTGTGATAGATTTTTTAATGTTCAGTTTTATAATTGTAATTGCTTTAATCTGAGTCCAAATACTATCCAAAAGGCTCCTTAGAGCCTCAAGAAAACAAAAATCACTCTGTAGTTACTGAGAAAATGATCTTCCCATGTAATGATTCTGTTGCTCTACTTTTGGATTGAAGAACATTCTTCAGTTATATATACCTGATTGGCTTGAAAGGTAAGGAAGAAAAGTCACGTCAACTTTTAGCTTTGTCAAGCTTAGATGAGAAAGATTTTACAAAAAGTAAAAAATGAAAATTTCTTTTCTCAAATAAGCTCATTTGTGCTTTCCAGGCTATTTCCTCACATTCATCAACCTCCTTCCATATACATGGAAGAACTGGCTTTTTAATAAACCCATGCCGACCATAACCAACTCTGTGCTTAGCTTACAGAACGCAGCCCTGTTCTTCTATGCTCCTCACTGGCTGGACAGGCAGCACCAGGTGGGAAATACGGCTCCACAGTCCACTTAGTTTGTCTGAATCCATGTGGTTGAAGGAGCTGGGAGTGTTAGAGTCGGTAAACCTCGCCCAAAGTAAATCTCGCACTTTCTCTTCAGTTTCCCTTGGGCCGACACTTGCTTCTAATGTCTCCTCCTCCAGTAGGATGGTCAGGACCAGGGCCACATCTTTAAAGGCAGCGTTCTCATGGTCACAATACTTGTAGAAGATCAAGGTGGAGCCTGCAGGAAGGGATTCAAAGCGGTGGATCACAGCAGCCTTCTGGCCCTTCTCAAATCCAGAGCTCAGCTCCTTGTCAACTGAAAGCTTGACCTTATCACTGTCCTGAAAGGTTTTTCCAGCTCCATCAATCTGAATGGCAGAGGCTTTCTGGGCAGACGTGTAGGCACCCGCAACGTGGTGGCTGAGGCACTTCAGGGTCTCTCTTCCCTCTCGAGCTGCTGTAAATATGATGGTGGCTGGCTCAGTGGGGTGTGAAGCATTGAGGTGCTTCTGGAGAAACTTACGTCCTCTCTGCCACAGAAAGGAACTCTGGCCTGGAAATTTATCCTTCAAATGGCTGAAATGAACCAAGAAGGCCTCCAAAGCTGGATTTTTGGGCACTTGCTGGGCCGGAGAGGAATAATAGCTATTAACAGAACTTAGCAAAACAAGAGTCAGAACTAGGAAGCCAAGAAAGATGGAGCCTATCAGAGAAAGAGAAAATAAAAGACAAAATTAGAGAGAATGTGAGTCAGAAATAAAGCCTGTGGTAAACTGAAAAGAGGCAGATACGCTGTCAGATTTTACTGGCCTGCGGTGAGTTTCTTTTGCCTAAGTCCTTTAAACTTTCAGCTGTTGAAATCTACTGGAAATACATTTTCTTTAATTTCTTAAGAAGAAATTTGAAGGTAACAACATCTTTGTTAAAAGGTAAAATCTAAGTTTATATATTTTTTGCTATAGCTACTGATGTGATTTAGAAATGAACTCTCAGTATATTCTTCTACTGTCTCAAAAGTATCTACTACCTACCTGTAGATAGGCCAGTTTTTCCTAAACAGTCAAAATGTAAAAATGCCATTTGAGAAGTTAATGCTTTCTCTTTCATTGAAAAGACAGCTTTAACAGGGAACTAAATTCATATATCTTATAATAGCCTATAATGGAAAATAATCTGAAAAAAATATACATATATAACTGAATCACTTTGCTGTCCACCTGAAACTAACACAATACTGTAAATCAACTTTACTTCAATTAAAAAAAACAGTTTTAGTTTCTTGTTTATGAAAAGCCCTTCCTCCAGTGGGAATTCCCATTTTGTTAAGGATGGCAAAATATTGGCTGCCACCCCTAAGGGAAAAATCCCCAGAACTCTATTGCTCTATTCTAATATTACTATCAAACATTAAAAGACAATGTTAAAACTACTTAAATCTGCTAGTTTTCTAGGTACTTCTCTGAGGATTTCTGAATGTCAATCACTACAGTAAGACCAGTTTTGTTCTCACCATAGCTCAGGAAATCCTTTTTATTATTCTTTCTTATGGTATCCTGTGCATTCTCTTTGTTTCCTTCCAATTTTTCTGTTTCTTGTTGATGTCTCTCAACCTCTGGGGGGGGTAAAAAAAAAAGAAGGAACATTATTTTTAGGCAGTACACTAATGAGAGTGTGTATACCTTTATACCTCTTACCGAAGCAAAGAATTACCTGACAGGATTTCCATACTTTATAAAATTTTGTTTTATACAAAGCTAACTTCCTGTCTTTTCCTTAAGGCTCACCATTACCTTTATTCTACTTAGAATAAAATGAAATGCTGTGAAATTCACTTAAGGATACTGTTGCTACGTCCACAATGCTTCACTGGCTCTTACATCAAGGACAAAGAAACAAGCATCCTAATATTGCAGCCAAACCTATCTAACATGTGATTTAAGAAGGGATTTAAGAAATATTGTACACAAGATTCAACATCACAGGGCAATGATGCTCTAATTCCAGTGTTCACATCTCAAAAGGCTCCTCAAGACCCCCTAATATACAAATAACAGAGACATTAAGTTTAGAGACAGAGATTACTGTACAGTAATAGCTTACCTTTGCAAAATAGCTTACAAAAAGCAAGCTTGAAACTTAGTGAATGAGGTATACAAAGCAAGGAATACAAGGTTAAGAAAATTTATGAACTATATAAAAATGTAGGTGTGGGGTGAGACACCAATCATAAAATGTGTGGGTGAAAAGGAGGGCAGTATTTTGTAGACTCTGAGCTAAGTCACTCTAGAGTCTAGATGTGTGCTTGACCCCAGCCAGGTACCTCATGTAACAATGAAAGCTGACTATTGCCCATAACCCTTACTGGAGAAATAACTCAAACAGCATACTCTATTAACATAAAGAAGTAGAGTCATCTTCACCTATAAACGATAGTTCATTTAGTCGTATCACACCAAAACACGGGTTTTTAAAATATCACGTCACAGAATTTAAGGACTGAAGGGATCTTTAATGATCACCTACTCTAGCCCCGTACCTTACCAATTGTGACAAAAGGTCCAGGGATGTTAAGGGCTTTGCCCAAGGTCACATAAAGAGATATGGCCAAGCTGAGATTAGAATGAGGTTCCTCATCTCCTAGATTAGCTCATTCCATTATATTATGTTGCTTCCCACACATAAACTGCATTTTCTTTTTTTTTTTTTTGCGGTACGCGGGCCTCTTACGGTTGTGGCCTCTCCCGTTGCGGAGCACAGGCTCCGGACACACAGGCCCAGCGCCGGGCCCAGCCGCTCTGCGGCATGTGGGATCTTCCCGGACCAGGGCACGAACCCGTGTCCCCTGCATCAGCAGAAGGACTCTCAACCACTGTGCCACCAGGGAAGCCCTAAACTGCATTTTTAAAACAGTATTTTCTTCCTCTACTCAGTGAACCTGCATACCGGTGAAATTCTGATGGCAGATAAGGGTCCATACAAATCATATCCATTCATTCATTTAACAAATATTCATAAAGTCACTTCTCTGTGCCAAGTGCCACAGAAACACAGTAAGTGAGAGAGACATAGCCCTTGCCTTCCCTGAAGTTACAGACTATTCTAATATTAACTAATGAAACAAATATTTGCGATCAGACATTGACTTATGGTGAAACATGGAATTCTAGCCCTTAGTCAAGTCCCTGATGAACAGAATGTCTTATATTTTATATTTCTTTGCTCTGGCAAATAGGCATTTCAGACTGAGCTTTCAGAGTACTTATAAAATACAAATCCACAGTCCAAATCCATAAAATCACAGAAGGTAAGAAAAGCTGGAAGAGACCAGCTGGATAGCATCTTGTCTTAACTTCTTCAGTCTGCAAATAGGAAACTGAAGTACCAGGAAGTTGAGAGATTTGCCTAAGTTCACCCAAGTTAGGACGTGGTAGGGCCACAACTAGAATCCACATCTCTTGAGTTCCAGTGTAAAGACTTTGCACATTCCAACTATTATCTTTGTAAGGAATGATACGATGCTGTTCTCCTTAATATCCAAGTGGGGAAAATCAGGTATAGAAAAATTAAGTAATTTGCTTAAAGTCCTATAAAACTGAAAGATGACCGAGTTAAGGGTCCTATACCACTGATGTTGGTTTTTAAATATACCTATCTCTTGATTTATGTAGCATTTAGTTTCCCCCAAAGTAAAAGATTTTAAAAAGTGAAAGTGAAGATATGCTCATTAGAAATAAAGAAAAAGCCAGAGGTAAATTTTTTAAAAGTCATGCCTTTAAAAAAAAAAATCATACTGGATTAATCCAGACAGTAAATCCATAAAAACTGTTAAAAAATGCAGCTTATGTGTGGGAAGCAACTTAATGTAGTGGAATGAGCTAGTTTAGGATATGAGAAACCTCATTCTAATCTCAACTCAGTTATATCCCTTTATGTGACTTTGGGCAAGGGGCAAAGGCCTTAATCCTATGAAGGAAAGAGAAGTTCTCTGAAAAGAACAGTACAGAACAGGACAAGCTCAGGGGCTCTCTCACCTGGTGCCAGCAGTCGCTTCCTCAGTGTGTCCTGGCTCTCCAGCCCTGCACTGGAATGCCCAGGACCCTGGGTATCCTGAGGGTCAAGGACAGGTGGCTCCTGCAAAGCTCCGGGTCTGTCGCTCACATGCTCAGCGAGGGCTGCAGAGCTGCTCACTAAGTGTGCGTCTGTTCTTCCCACCTTGTCACTTGGAGAACAGTTGGGTTCTGGATCCAAGAGGTCTTCACCCAGACTTTCTGAAGGGAGTTGATGCCCTTGTTCTCCACCCTGGAAACTCTGGCTGTTCTCACCTTCTGTATCCTTTGGATATTTCCTATAATCTGTTTCATCTGGACTTACTGATTGATCATCTGTATCTGTACTTCCTGGACCAACTGATTCTACCTCTTGGTGGTCTTGGTCAAGACCAGAGGCAGGGTTTGGGGTCTGAGCTTCTTCAGTGGCACTTGCTGTGACTGTAGTCTCCTGTGCCTGACAATTTATTGATGGATCATTTTCCAAATCCTTTTGAGGGTCTATTGAGATAAAAATTTATAATTTTTATGAAAAAAATTTCCCTATATTTTTGTATTTTAACAAGTCCCTGATTAATAAAAATATTTATATAGATTTTTATGGCTTATGAGGCACTCTTCCTAAACGTTATTTCTCTTGACTTTCACTAAAGGTGACTGATTAAACAAATTCACTATCATGTTAATCTAACAAATAATATGAATGTAAAACTATTTTGAATGACAAACCACTTTTTGGTAGTATTAAATACATCCTCTTCCCTAATGAACTCACAGACCTAGGCAATAATCATCAATAGCAACAAAAACCATTATGCAAAAGGCTGATGAGGAATTTTATGAACGAGATGAATGAGACTGACAACTGCTAAACCCACTGATCAATCTTAACACCACAAAAAGAAGGAAATACCAGACATTACTAACCTCCCGAATTCAATGCAATAGGAAGTACACCATACCACTTATGAAGTATTCTTGCCAAACTGAATCTGAATCTGATCAAGCTTCTAGAGCTAACTACCAGTTTCCAAGAAACACAGGGATAGAGGGATACATTAAATTATGCCTCAGGAATGTAATCAGCAAAACCCACAATGAGGGAAATTCTAAGGGACAAAAGACTTTTGTTTATTTAATAACAGCAAGAAATAAAAATAAGTGGCAAGAAAAAAAAAAAAGGAGGAGTAACCTATTGATTAAGAGATACTTGAACACATCAACAATGTGTGGACCACACTGTTTAGATTCACTGTCCCGCAAACCAGTTGTTAAAGAAATATTTATGAGATAATCAGAAAAATTTGAACACCAGATATTTGATGAGACTCAGGAATTATTGTTCATCTTCTAGTTACAATCAAGGTATTGTGATAATGTTTTTACAAAGAAATCCTTATCATTTAGACATAAGTGTTCAAGTATTTATGGCTAAAATTATGTGACACCTAGAATTTGCTTCAATTCAATGATATGGGGGTAAGGAGAAGTAAGGGAGTATAAATGAAACCACATTAGCCATATGTTGACAGCAGATGAAGCTGTTTGATGGGTACGTGAGATTCATTTCCTCTCTCTACTTTTATACATGTTTGAAATTTTCCATAATAAAGCTTAAAAAAAAAAAAAAGAGTAACCAAAAAGATGTATCAATCAAATGCAGTATGTGGCCCAAATGTAAAGAAAAAAGAATTTAAAAACCCAACAGTGAAGAAAAAAACATTATGAGACAATGGGGGAAATGTGAATACTGGCTGTATATATGATGACAGCATGGAATAACAATTTATTTTTTAGGTGTGATAATGCTATTTTGGTTCTTTTTTTTTTTTTTTTTAATCTATCTTTAAGAGATGTAAAACTAAAGTACTGACAAATAAAATGATATAATGTCTTGGATTTGCATTTAAATATTCCAAGGCAGGCAACAAGAGTACCATTATGTAGGTAAAAGTTGAAGTTAGATTTTGAGTACATGGGACTTCATTATACTGTTCTACTTTCATATATTAAAAAATATCCTTAATAAAATATTTAAATATGCCCTTTTCTTCTGAAAAACCTACTTCACATTTTGCTTATTTTATATCATATATATACATACACACACACACACACACACACAAGTAGGATGAAGAAATTAAATTTCATCCTTCCTTATAATTGAAAGATCCCCCTCTAAATATATAGCACATAGCTTACTTGATTTTTAAAAATGTAACTCTAAAGATCTACCATCTTTTTTTAAGATGCATTGTAATTTTTCCAATACTATAGGTTCCTACTATGGGAGTCTCTAAAACATAACTCTTTTTCATAATTAGGGTCTGGCGTTATGGTAAAATTCAGTAAATATCAAAGAATAAGAATCATAACAAATTAAGCAACTAAGTTAATTTCTTTTTTACTTCCAAACTTCAGTTTTAGTCACCAGAGACTTTCTCTCTAGCACAGCCTTAGTTTCCTACAGCACAAACCGAGTGCTGTACAAACTAGTCTTACCCTCTGGAGGATCCCTAAGTCCTCTGTCGGTCATGTTGGCGTTTTCTCTCTTCAGACTTTGGGATACTTTTTGTTAGTGTCTGGTTTTCCTTGTGAAGATGTCTTGTTTTCTTCTTGTCCCAAGTCCCAACAGGCTCATGCTTTCCGTGGACCCAGGAAACAAGGCATATATACAGTGACTAAAATAAAATGAAAAAAATTAAATGACTTTTTTATTCAGATATGGGAGAAATGCCAATTTCAGCTTTATTTACTAAATCTGTTTAGTTTGAGTAATATCTCCTCTCTGAAACTTTTCTAGTGAAGAGAAAGTGTTTTCTGGCTTTCATGAGGATCATATTCCAAATCCTAGACTACAAACTGAAGAAAAGCTTCAGATTATTAACCTTGTATGGATGGATACCATAACCTTCTAATACATTCCAGTGTGTCTGGAAGGATGTAAAAAGACCAAGTGACCAGAATCTTGAAGAGAACATCTTTGAAACTGAAATGAAAATTCTAAGAGTAAAAATTTAAGTCACTGTTGAGTTAATCACTGCAGATTTCCTTTATGTCTTCAATTTCTGTCCCATATAAATTTCTCAGAGTTTGCCTATCAGAAGCTTTCACTTAACATTAACAAGTAATAACAATGTACACAGGCTACCTACAAACTAAGATGGCTGTCTTGGTGTTAGGAAGAGGAAATACACATTTGGAGTTCAGTCACTGCCTTCTTAGTGGTTTTCACACAGTATTCTTTTGTAAAATATGGAGACAGGTATCTCTTTATACAATGCCCTTCTATACAGTGCTCAAAGAAGACTAAATATAAATGATTATGATCTTAAGACATTATGTTTACTCTATATTGTCTTTAATTAAATGTTTCTGTAAAAAAAACACAAAAAAATAAATGATTATGAGCTGTATACAAAAGGAATAAAAATCAGGAATTTATAAGCAATAAAAACTTAATCATGTCATTTTATAGTTAAATCTTATTTTTTGTCAAAAACCATACCACTCAAAGTTACTTAACCTTCACTATCTAAAAAAATGATTAAGGATTGCTATGATGACTAAATACAAAAATATATGTGAAAGAACTTTGTAAAGTGCTACAGTTTTTGGATAGCCTAGTTGAGAAATTAGCCAACTAGCCTTTTTTGTGTCCTTCTCACAACACTCTTTTGTAAAATCTAATTTTAAGAGTTAAAAAATTTAATCCCAAATGCCTAGCACAGATCTTAGTATACAGCAAGAACCGCACATTTTAATTTAAAAGAATATGAATAAGTGAATGAATGCTTGAATGTACGAATAGAGTGGTGTCAACTATAAACTGAATGTGAAGGGAGGGGTTCAAAACAGGCCTCCTTTCTGCTGGTGTGAACACTTAAGAAACAAGTCACAGATTTGGAGGGCTCCTTGTCACCCTTTTATCTGCTTCAGACTCCTGGGACTGGGCTTATAGATCTCCTTTTCGTTACCATCATATGTTGCAATGAGGGTTACCTCCTATCCTATTTTGTGCTAGAAAATAAAAAGTCCCCAATCCTTTAAAAATAAAGTCCAGTTACAAAAACTTTAGAAAGCGAAGACGCTATTCACAATAACTGTAAGGTACCTCATGATAAAAACTAAAAGGTACCTAGTAATAAATCTAACAACACATATGCAAGAATTTTAGAGTGGGGTGAAGTTTATGGTATGTAAATTATACCTCGATAAACTTTTAAAAAAAGAACTTTTAGGGAGAAAAGTATAAAACTTTACTGAAGGACATAAAAAGGACCTAAATAGAGAAATACGTATAGACAGTAAGACTCAAAGCCATTTAATGCCACTTCGTTCCAAATTAATCTATAAATTCACTGCAATTTGAAACAAAATCTTGAGACAATATTTTTTTATTGTTATATGTTTCTTATGGAATGAACAAGCTGACCCTAAAATTCACAAAGAGCAGTAAAGGATTAAGAAGAGTCAAGATAATTCTGAAGGAAGAAAAAAGAATTTTGAAGAAGAAGGAGGGATATTTTTACCAGATATATCAAGACGTTAAAAACAATAGGGCATTGGTGTAAGAAGAGACAGATTACACAGAATAGAGAGACAAGAAATATATGCATACACAAATAAAGGAAATTGAGTGACAAAAGAAAAAGAATGGATTAGTGAATAAATAGTTTTGGGACAAATGACTTTTCAAATGGGAAAAAAAATTAGATTTCTACCTCCACAAAAATCAATTGCAGATAAGAGACCTAAATGTAAAGAGCAAAACTTTGAAATTTTTTGATGAAAGCATGGAATACCTTTATAATCTCAAGGTTGTCTTGATCAAGATATAAAATATACAAACCATAAGGGGAACTTTGACAAATGTGATGACATTTAAAATGTTAATCTCTAGACAAATCATCAAAATCATGGTTAAAAGATAAATTCACTGACTAGAAAGATATCAGCGACACATATAATCATTAAGAGATTAATATCTAGAATACATAAAGACTACTGCAAATCAGTAAGAGACAAATAATGCTATTTTAAAAACAGTGGGCAAAAGAGATGAATAAGCAGTTAAATAAAGAGGACATCTAAAAGTCTACTGAATTGGTAAGAAACATAGTCAAGGAAATGCAAAATGAATTAATGATGAGATACCATTTCACAACCACCAGACTGGGAAAAATTTTTTAATCAGGCAATACCAAGTGTTGGTGAGGATTTGGAGATACAGAGATCTTTACTGGCAATGAAGTAAACTTACAGCTTTGGAGAGCAATATGGCAATACCTAGTTAAGACACACACACATTCTATAAATCGGCAATTCCACTTTTAGATATATACCTTAGAGAAACTTTTCCTCAAGTGCCCAGTGATGTTTGTAGCAGCATTGTTTAAAATGAGGAAAAATGAGAAAATCTTAAATGTCCATAAATAAGGAAGTGGAATTTTTAAATTGTAGTATATTCTTAAAACATAATATTGTATATAAATTAATGAGTTAGATATCAAAAATTTATAAAGGTACAATATTAAAGCATTTATATAAAATTTAAGAAACAAAATAATAGAGTGATTCAAGAATAATTGAACAACAAGCAACTGTATGCCAATAAAATGGACCACCTGGAAGAAATGGACAATTTCTTAGAAATGCACAAACTTCTGAGACTGAACCAGGAAGAAATAGAAAATATGAACAGACCAATCACAAGCACTGAAATTGAAACTGTGATTAAAAATCTTCCAACAAACAAAAGCCCAGGACAAGATGGCTTCACGGGTGAATTCTATCAAACATTTAGAGAAGAGCTAACACCTATCCTTCTCAAAGTCTTCCAAAATATAGCAGCGGGAGGAACACTCCCAAACTCATTCTATGAGGCCACCATCACCCTGATACCAAAACCAGACCAAAATGTCACAAAGAAAGAAAACTGCAGGCCAATATCACTGATGAACATAGATGCAAAATCCTCAACAAAACACTAGCAAACAGAATCCAACAGCACATTAAAAGGATCATACACCATGATCAAGTGGGGTTTATCCCAGGAATGCAAGGATTCTTCAAAATACGCAAATCAACGTGATACACCATATTAACAAACTGAAGAGAAAAACCATATGATCATCTCAATCGATGCAGAGAAGCTTTTGACAAAATTCAACACCTATTTATGATAAAAACCCTGCAGAAAGTAGGCATAGAGGGAACTTTCCTCAACATAATAAAGGCCATATATGACAAACTCACAGCCAACATTGTCCTCAATGGTGAAAAACTGAAACCATTTCCACTAAGATCAGGAACAAGACAAGACTGCCCACTCTCACCACTATTATTCAACATAGTTTTGGAAGTTTTAGCCACAGCAATCAGAGAAGAAAAAGTAATAAAAGGAATCCAAATCGGAAAAGAAGAAGTAAAGCTGTCACTGTTTGCAGATGACATACTATACATAGAGACTCCTAAAGATGCTTTCAGAAAACCACTAGAGCTAATCAATGAATCTGGTAAAGTAGCAGGATACAAAATTAATGCACAGAAATCTCTTGCATTCCTGTATACAGTGATGAAAAATCTGAAAGTGAAATTAAGAAAACACTCCCATTTACCATTGCAACAAAAAGAATAAAATATCTAGGAATAAACCTACCAAAGGAGACAAAAGACCTGTATGCAGAAACTTATAAGACACTGATGAAAGAAATTAAAGATGATACAAATAGATGGAGAGATATACCATGTTCTTGGATTGGAAGAATCAACATTGTGAAAATGACTCTACTACCCAAAGCAATCTACAGATTCGATGCAATCCCTATCAAACTACCAATGGCAGTTTTCACAGAACTAGAACAAAAAATTTCACAATTTGTATGGAAACACAGAAGACCCCGAATAGCCAAAGCAATCTTGAGATAGAAAAACGGAGCTAGAGGAATCAGGCTCCCTGACTTCAGACTATACTACAAAGCTACAGTAATCAAGACAGTATGGTACTGGCACAAAAACAGATATATAGATCAATGGAACAGGATAGAAAGCCCAGAGATAAACCCATGCACATATGGTCACCTTATCTTTGATAAAGGAGGCAAAAATATACAGTGGAGAAAAGTCAGCCTCTTCAATAAGTGGTGCTGGGAAAACTAGACAGGTACATGGTAAAAGTATGAGACTAGAACACTCCCTAACACCATACACAAAACTAAACTCAAAATGGATTAAAGACCTAAATGTAAGGCCAGACACTATCAAACTCTTAGAGGAAAACATAGGCAGAACACTCTGACATAAATCACAGCAAGATCCTTTTTGACCCACCTCCCAGAGAAATGGAAATAAAAACAAAAATAAACAAATGGGACCTAATGAAACTTAAAAGCTTTTGCACAGCAAAGGAAACCATAAACAAGACGAAAAGACAACCGTCAGAATGCAAGAAAATATTTGCAAATGAAGCAACTGACAAAGGATTAATTTCCAAAATGTACAAGCAGCTCATGCAGCTCAATATCAAAAAAACAAACAACCCAATCCAAAAATGGGCAGAAGACCTAAATAGACATTTCTCCAAAGAAGACATACCGATTGCCAAGAAACACATGAAAGAATGCTCAACATCATTAATCATTAGAGAAATGCAAATCAAAACTACAATGAGATGTCATCTCACACCAGTCAGAATGGCCAAAAAATCTACAAACAATAAATGCTGGAGAGGGTGTGGAGAAAAGGGAACCCTCTTGCACTGTTGGTGGGAATGTAAATTGATACAGCCACTATGGAGAACAGTATGGAGGTTCCTTAAAAAACTAAAAATAGAACTACAATGTGACCCAGTAATCCCACTACTGGGCATATCCCCTGAGAAAACCATAATTCAAAAAGAGTCATGTACCACAATGTTCATTGCAGCTCTGTTTACAATAGCCAGGACATGGAAGCAACCTAAGTGTCCATCAACAGATGAGTGGATAAAGAAGATGTGGCACATATATACAATGGAATATTGCTCAGCCATAAAAAGAAACAAAATTGAGTTTATTGTAGTGAAGTGGATGGACCTAGAGTCTGTCATACTAAGTGAAGTCAGAAAGAAAAAAACAAATACTATATGCTAACACATATATATGGAATCTAAATTAAAAAAAAAAATGTTCATGAAGAACCTAGGAGCAAGATGGGAATAAAGACACAGACCTACTAGAGAATGGACTTGAGGATACGGGGAGGGGGAAGGGTAAGCTGGGATAAAGTGAGAGAGTGGCATGGACATATATACACTACCAAATGTAAAACAGCTTGCTAGTGGGAAGCAGCTGCATAGCACAGGGAGATGAGCTCAGTGTTTTGTGACCACCTAGAAGGGAAGGATAGCGAGGGTGGGAGGGAGGGAGATGCAAGAGGGAAGAGATGTGGGGATATATGTATATGTATAACTGATTCACTTTGTTATAAGGCAGAAAGTAACACACCATTGTAAAGCACTTATACTCCAATAAAGATGTTAAAAAAAAATTGAATGAATGAAAAAAAATGAACTACTGATACATACCATACATGGATGAATCTAAAAAATGTGATGAGTGAAAAAAGCCACACACAAGATTATATGCCAAATTATTCCATTTATATGAAATTCTAGAATTGCCAATGGTCTACAGTGATGGAAAACAATTCAGAGGTTCCTAGGGGAAGGACTACTGACTGGAAAAGGGCATGAGAAAACCTTCTGGAGTAATGAAAGTGCTTCACATTTTTACTGAGGTAGTGTTTGTCATCAAACTTAAAATCTGTACATTTTATTGCATGTAGAATATCCTCAAAAAACTTTTTTCAAATAACAACTGAATGCTTTAAAAAACATATTACTTGGAAACTGGGTTGTGGTCAATAAGCAATCTGCAAAGAAGTCATGAGAGATATTTCAATAATCTTACAAATGCTCAATATACACCTTTTTTGTCACAAGGCACACATCATTCCTATAGCCCATTTCCCTCAGACCCTTTGTAACACTGTTGTTCATAGCCAAAATGTAGTCCCTCAAGGCTACAAGGAAGAAGTGGTACAAACACAGAGATTCTTGACACATCCTCACAAAACGTCACATGGTGGGGTATCTGGGAGATCTGGAGGCCACTATTCCAGAGGCAGGTCAATCTTTTCAACAGTGTCCAATCAATACCAGGAAATGTATACAATAGGAATCTCTGGACTGCATGATAGAAGTGAGGCAGAGACTCATGCTGATGGAAAATGGGCATGTTGGAGACTTTCTGAAGCTGTAGGAAAAACCACTCCATAAAAATGTCCAAAAAAAATACCTTTGATGGTATCTTTTGCAAAAAGGAACGGATGAAGTGAATCCCTTTCAAGTTCAATTGTGAAATGTTGGTTTTCAGTGCCCCATTTGTGGAGGCTATGATTCATTTTTCCACTTAAAGAAAACTTAGCCTCATCACTGGTAGTTATCTCCGCTTCCCTGTGACCCTGAAATCTGCAGCAAAACTTACTGTTTTGCTTTAACTGTCTCCATGAGGGCGTGAACCAGGTCAAAGTAGTAAGGCTGCATTCTCCATAACTGGAGAAAATCAACAGATAGTAGGCTGAGGGATGCCTTCTTTAATTTCGATATCCTGGTACCTCCCTGAAGAGGGACAGAAATTTGCCTCAGTGCCTCTTCTTCTGTTGTGGCTGCCCTGTGCTCTGTCTTTAAGATGCATCCTTTCTGCTCCATCTCAATGTACCAGTGGTAATGTTTTGGCAACCTGGTAGGTGTTCATTGTCTGGTATACGGAATGACCTTTGCACTGCAGTAATACAACCAAGTTTAGCAGACTCCAACACATAAAATTAAATGTTATAAGATTATCTCTACAGATTGATGCATAATACATGTTTATATATGAATGTTACTGAGTAAGAAAATTTTGAAAGTGTTCAACTCTTTTATTGCTCTGTACATTGTTTAAATAAACACATGAACAGAAGGATATATGCTTGCTTCTATGGAGGAAAGGACAGGAATAGGCTGAGAACAAGAATCGGTTTCAACTGTACCTGTAAAGCCTCTAAAAAAAGAAAAAAAAGAGGTATATGTGGCAAAATGTTAGCGTATTTTATCTATTTTTTCAAATTGAAGTACAGTTCATTTACAGTTGTGTTAATTTCTGCTACAGCAAAGTGATTTGTTATACATTTATATATTTTTTTATATTCTTTTCCATTATAGTTTATTGCAGGATATTGAATATAGTTCCCTGTATTATACAGTAGGACCTTGTTGTTTATCCATTCTGTATATAACAGTTTGCATCTGCTAACCCCAAACTTCCACTCCACCCCCCTCCCTGCATCTTCCCTCCCCCTTGGCAACCCCAAGTCTGTTCTCTATGTCTGTGAGTCTTTGTTTCATATATAAGTTCATTTGTGTCATATTTTAGATTCCACATATAAGTGATATTATATGGTATTTGTCTTTTTCTGACTTACTTCACTTAGAATGATAATCTCTAGTTCCATCCATGTTGCTGCAAATGGCATTATTTCATTCTTTTCTACGGCTGAGCAGTATTCTATTGTATATAGGTACATCTTCTTTATCCATCTGTCAATGGACATTTAGGTTGTTTCCATGTCTTGGCTATTGTGAACAGTGCTGCTATGAACATAGGGGTGCATGTATCTTTTTGTTTGTTTTTGCAATGCCACGCACCTTGCAGGATCTTAGTTCCCCAACCAGGGATTGAACCTGGGCCCTTGGCAGCGAAAGCACAGAGTCCTAACCACTGGACCGCCAGGGAATTCCTTCTTTTTTTTTTTTTTTTT
>RJWK010011395.1:0-19929 GCA_004363435.1 Platanista minor | reverse complement strand
AGCCCCATATCTTTTTGAATTATAGTCTTGTCTGGGTATATGCCCTGGAGTGGGATTGCTGGACCATATGGTAGTTCTTTTTCGGTTTTCTGATGAACCTCCACACTGTTTTACATAGTGGCTGCATCAACTTACGTTCCCACCAACAGTGTAGGAGGGTTCCCTTTTCTTCACACCCTCTCCAGCATTTGTTAAAATTTGTACACTTTTTAATGATGGCCATTCTGACTGGTGTAAGGTGGTGCCTCACTGTAGTTTTGATTTGCATTTGTCTAATAATTAGTGATGTTGAGCAGCTTTTCATGTGCTTCTTGGCCATCTATATGTCTTCTTTGGAGAAATGCCTCTTTAGGTCTTCTGCCCATTTTTCAATTGAGTTGTTTTTTTTGTTGTTGAGTTGTATGAGCTGTTTGTATATTCTGCATATTAAGCCCTTGTCAGTCACATCATTTGCAAATATTTTCTCCCAGTCTGTAGGTTGTCTTTTTGTTTTGTTTATGGTTTCTTTTGCTGTGCAAAAGCTTGTAGGTTTAATTAGGTCCCATTTGTTTATTTTTGTTTTTATTTCTATTGCCTTGGGAGACTGACCTAAGAAAACACTGGTGTGATTTATGTGAGAATGTTTTGCTTATGTTCTCTTCTAGGAGTTTTATGGTGTCATGTCTTATGTTTAAGTCTTTAAGCCATTTTGAGTTTATTTTTCTGTATGGTATGAGGGTGTGTCGTAACTTCATTGATTTACATGCGGCTGTCCAACTTTTCCAATACCACTTGCTGAAGAGACTGTCTTTTTCCCATTGTATATTCTTGCCTCCTTTGCTGAAGATTGACCATCAGTGTGTGGGTTTATTTCTGGGCTCTCTATTCTGTTCCATTGATCCATATATGTTTTTGTGCCAATGCCATGCCATTCTGATTACTGTAGGTTTGTAGTATAATCTGAAGTCTGGGAGGGTTATGCCTTCTGCTTTTCCCTTTTTTCTCAGGATTGTTTTGGCAATTCTGGGTCTTTTATGGTTCCATATAAATTTTAGGATTATTTGTTCTATTTCTGTGAAAAATGTCATGGGTAATTTGGTAGGGATCGCATTAAATTTGTAGATTGCTTTGGGTAGTATGGCCATTTTAACAATATTAATTTTCCAATCCAAGAGCATGGGATATCTTTCCTAAGTTAATGTATTTTAGATATGGGTACATAGGTGAATGTTATTTCCTGCACTTTTCTATGTGATTGATGTTAATATATTTTTTAAATGAGTAATCAAATAAAATATATTAGCTTCAGCTTCTGTGAGGAAAAGTAAGAATCAAAAGAAAAGGCCTGTGGTATGAATTGGGAGATTGGATTGACATATAGACACTAATATGTATAAAATGGATAACTAGTAAGAACCTGCTGTATAAAAAAATAAAATTCAAAAAAAAAAAAGGAAAGGCCTGTAATGGTAACTCTGAGCCCACACACAATGAACTTATGTTACAGAGGCACACTTCAACCACAGCCTCCTATACATTTTGTCATATCCAGCTGAGAAGAGATAGGACAAAGAAAAGCTACCCATGAGAACAAAATCAGAGCTGGGAGAGCAGTAGGACCTCACCCAACCTACTCTATCCTGGAAACCTCAATCTTATGATGTATGGACTATTAATATTCCTTCTATTTTACAGATAAGGAAACAGATATAGAGACATTAAGAATCTTACCCAAGAACACACAACTAGTAAAAAAAAAATATATATATATACACACACACACACACACACACACACATATATATATATATATATATATATATATACTAAACATACTATAAGGCATCCTGATTCTACGTTTGAATTGTGACGCTAGCACATATGACCTGGGTAAAGTTGCACATATTCTTCAACTTTTCTCAAATTGCTTATTTTGGTGTTGTGTGAGTCTCAAGTGATATAATAAATCATGTAGCAACTACATCTACCACAATTATGATTATAAATGGGCCTAAAAAATGTGACAAGGATTTGCCTTGGGTCATTCATCCCACCAGGCCTCTTAATCTTTACATCTAAGACCATTTGACACACATAATTACAGGATCCACCTCAGTCCCAAGATTAATATTGTCCTTCATCAGGAAGGATTTAAGAAGTTTTCAATAATTCAGCATCAAGTTCTAACAATTGGCCTTTTTTTTTTTTTTTCCCTGCGGTACGCGGTCCTCTCACTGTTGTGGCCTCTCCTGTTGCGGAGCACAGGCTCCAGACGCGCAGGCTCAGCAGCCATGGCTCACGGGCCCAGCTGCTCCGCACCATGTGGGATCTTCCTGGACCGGGGCACGAACCCATGTCCCCTGAATCGGCAGGCGGACTCCCAACAACTGCGCCACCAGGGAAGCCCTAACAATTGGCTTTAATCCCTGTTCTAAAACTAAGACTCTACCTTATCCCTAGTTCTAACTTCTGCCTCATTCTCTTATACCCTTCCTAGTCCTAAAGACTTACTACATGCCATATGATTGACATATGTTATCACATTTAAACCTCACAACAGTATGAGGTAGGTATTATTACATAACCTATTTCACAGATGAAGAAACTGGATACAGAAAGGTTAAAATGCCCAAGGTCATTTAAAAGTGCCAGAATCAGAAGACAAACCTAGGTCATCTGGCTCCAAGGCTATTATTTTTCCTCTATAACAAGTAGTTTTCAAGCTGTGTTCCCAAACTTCCATGGAGACTCAAGGGCTGCCAGAGGAGACTGAAGAGATAGAAGTGGTATGGCTCAACTCACTTTTTCAGATATCTGTATTCTGCTGATTGCTGCATACACTTTGGATGTCATGGAATTCTTTCTTGCGTGCCTGTCTGCCTGGGCTACCTTCTCCTACAACTTGAAGATGAATTTTAACTTAGTCACACACAACTCAAGACAGACTCTACTTTAGTAGGTACTTTCCAGTTGCCCCAGCACAGTTTCCATTAAACTTCCACTCCTAGGTCTGCATTAAAATAACAGAGAGTAGTTCTAGAAGTCTAGAAATGGCCACCATTACGTGTAAGTAATTATCAACTCTCCTACAGTACGGATGTATAGATTAATATGGCTCATATAATCCAAAACAGTGGATCAATTGTCATGAGAATTTTAAGAATACACTTATACTTTAAAATTCATTATTCATAACTATGAAGTAGAGTATTTTAGAATGATCTGCAATATTTTAAGCCAAGTGAAGTCATACTTAAAAAGATATTTAAAATTGCACATATGTAGTGTTTTTTGGTATGCGTCTGAAAAAGTTTAGGAGGCAATAATATTGATCATAACACCATCCTCAAAAGCAATACCTCAAAGTAAATTTTCACTTTTTAGAAAGAGCTTTAGGATAGTGTAGTTCTTAACCAATGGTAAATGATAAACTAATTAGTCTTCACTCAATTTAGCAGTCCACACAGTTTATTCAGCAATAGAACAGAAGAGAACTTCCATCATGACAGACATGAGGCAGATACAGGGCAGATCTCCGGGGTACATTCTTTAAGCAGACTAACAAGTAACTTTTTAACATGTGGCAGGCATGATTTGTTGCATACAAACAGCCATTCCTTACTTCTTCCTTCCTAAAAGAGCCCTTAGGGGAGACAATGTGTCCTGCCCAGGCAGTGCAACTCAATTCCCCTCTGCCAGGTTTCCCAGGCTCCTTTGTGAATCAAGGATGTAAGGAAAAATCCTTGCTGTAATGAGATGTAAGAAAAAATCTGTGAGGGACTTTTGAGAAAGATCTTCTTTCCAAATAAAAGACACAGACTTGAAAGGAGAAAGCTTTTTGCTCCTTACTTCCAGCCTTTGATTGGGATTGAAATGTCTGGAGCAGCAACAAGCTACATTGTACTCAGTGAGAACTAAGAGGACAAAAAGCCAATATGCTAAAGATCCCAGAGGGAAAAGATAGAAAGAACCTGGGGCCTTGAGAACATTGTTGAGTTGCTACACAAGCACTGGATTATCTAGAATCTTAAGTGGAATTTTTAAATTGTTCAGTGGCCTCTGAGATGTTTTCAACTGCTTTTTCTAAGTTTCTTAACCTGAATTCTAGTTCCATGATTCTTATGAACAAGTGAAGGCCCGAATGAGGCCAATGTCAGGTAAGACCTTCTTAGTTCTAAGAAAAATGCTTCCCCTGAACTGTTCATAATATATATGGAGTCAAGCTGGGTAACTCCTTTTGTCACCTATCTCCTAGGACAGGTGCTTTTCCATTGACAGGGGAGGACATTCTAAGTTCAGTAACCACAAAGACAGGATAGTCTTTGCTTATGTAGAGCCAAGGAGGTGTAGACAGAGGCATTTCTGCATGTTTTTATTGTCACCTATATAGGTGCTGCCTGACTGAATGTGATTTCTCTGACAGTGACCAGTTATCGATAATGTCATAGCCACACTGAGGAAGAGCTAAATAGAGCCAAAGATGAATAAATGGTTATATATGAATAAATTTTATATATATATAATTATCACTGATTACTATTTAAGAGGTGGAATTTAGAACAATATAGTTTATTTTTAAAATGTCTAGTTGTTTTACTGGAATAATCTAGAATTCAGCTACAAGGATGCTTTCCCACAAAAGTTATCACTAGAATATAATGAAAGTACACACAGTATGGGGCTTCTCCTCCAGGACTACCATGTCATAATAACATCAATAATTAGGCTGTGGAGATTTTTAGGAGTAAACTAATTCCAAAACATAGGAAATACGGATTAGTCAGGTTCTAGATGAACAATCTGGCTTGGAATACTGATTAAATTCATGCTGAAGAAGAGATGCACACACCCTGGAAGCAGATCCAACAACAATTTAAGCAGTTTCCCAGAGTAGTGACAGTCTGGATCAGATACAGAAAGGAGTCATTTTTCCATCTTCCTTGGGCTACTAGTACAAAACCCTCTAGAGTCTCCATGATTTTGACTGTTGCAGAAGTTACTTGCTTTGGCCAAGTTTTTTGTTCAAGGTTTTGTCTGTTCTGGTCAGGATTAACTGTAATGCAGGGTTAAAACCAGCAACTCTAGAGTCATGTATCCTTTTTCTAACCAGTGGAGGACCCAAAAGAAATGGGTGGCAAGCTTTTTCAAAGGTCCACCTGGTAAGATTTTGGGGAGCCCACTCAAGTGGGAAAGACCAAGGGAGAACAAGGCTTCTATTAGCAGGATTATCAGGATAACACTCAGGGCAATAATCAGCTCTGTTAATACGGTCTAAGAATACTTGGTAACATTCATTCTCAACCAGTTCAGTTTGGTACAACCAATGGCCTAGTTCTAAACTAGGGAACCACTGCTGTCCACAGTCAGGGCAATGTGAATTATCTGAGAACATTGGGACCTAGAGAGATAACACAGAAAGCAATGTAACTGTAAGATGCAACAATGATAAAGAGAGACACCCAAACAACCAGTCCTATTACAGGTTTGGTTTAGCACTTTCTCAGTCCAACCACCGTTACTTGGAGAGGGTAAAATTTGGCTTGCACCTCTGTGCAATTCTTCAAGGTTTCGTTGTCTATTTTTCACTCACTTGCAACCCAGTCTCTGAACTCAGGGACTGATCCAGTCTATGTTATCAGTCACTTACTAGCAGCACAGATCTCAGAATAGCTCCTTTAAATCCCAGCTTCTCAAGAAAAGATAGGGTTCTAGTCTAATTATTTTTTCTTGTGTGTTATCAGATGGTGGTATCATGCAGAGGCATCTGGCTTACTCTGCTTTGCTGGTAAGTTACTATGTCTGCTTGGTGAAACAGAGGAGCTGACAGGTCCAGTGGGTCTTTGGTGGATGCTGGCACTCTTGCCGTTGTAATACACGTACCCAAGTCTTAAGGCCTTGGCACTTTATAGCGATGTAGAGGGGTCAGGAAAACCTGGCAGAGTCCTCTTGAGCGTGGATCCAATGAAGTCTTTCTTGGGAGGACCTTAATCAGGACCCAGTCACAGGGAAGTAGCTGCTGTTGAGTTGGTTGAAGGGTCTGGGAATGCTTCACATACCTGTAAATAATAAAACTTCAGACGACTCATATGGGCTTTGAGTTGCTCACAATATTATTAGAAACATGCATTTGGAAATCATTTGGGTCAGTCAAGGTGTATGAGAATTGTCTCATGGGTTTCCCCATAACAACTTCATATGGGTTCAAACCAATTTATCTGTTGGCAGTTATTCTTATGCTTGATTGGGCAACAGGGAGGATTTTGGTTCATTTAAGGTTTGTACTAGCTTAATTTTTTTTTAGGACTATATATTTCTTTTTCCTACTCCTTTTGCACTTTGGGAATAATAAGGTCTGTATAATCATGTTTAACGTGGTAAAACTTTGAGATTTCTTGTCTCTCTTCTGTGAAATGGGTGCCGTATATATAGTTATCCCATAATGGGTGGGATAACATTAACAATGGTGACAGCCTTCTAAAACAGACTTCAATCCATGCAGGGAAAAGCTTACAAAATTATTAGATAATATTCTTAATAACTAACCATAGGAAGTTGGATGAAATCCTTTTGAAGGCTGAAAAAGAAACCACAAGGGACATGTCTCATTGCCCACATCTGCCTTTATCGGCTCATATGCATTTTAAGTTTAAGAAGGCAATTAAGGCACACTCCTGAGCTATTCTTGGAAAATATATAGTAAATCAGTTGGAATTTACAGATGCTTTCATCATCTTTGTACTCCTTCATGACACTGAATGTAACAAGTAAACAAGGTAGGGTAGAGCAGGATGCATGGAACAACTAGACAGGCACCTAGGGAGTGCTACAGATCACCAAAGCACAATATATAGTCTGCCTTTCTCCAGTGTTCTTTTGTGAATTCTGAGGCCTGATCCTGTGAGAGCACTAAGGGACACTGGGGAAGATGTGAGTGTTAAAACTGTATCAAGCTATAGCCTGAAAAGCAGAGGGAGTTACACCCTTAGCTGTGATCAGCCAAAGCATTTTCCTTACAGACTATCAATAGCAGCTGTGATTCTCAGATTTTAAAATGGCAACTTTAAAAGACAACTGAAGAGCAGCCTCGGCCAGTGCTGCAACCTGGGGCCCATAGCTTGATGGGAGCCAATAGAATCAGTGTAGATACACTGATGTGTTTTTTGAGGTTAGGTGACAAAGTATGCATGAAGATTGCCAATTCAGCTCCTCAGGCAGAGTGAACAGAAAGTAGGGTTCCTGACCTTTGTGGTGACAACATAGGGTATAACAGATTTCCCTGAGGGTCTACTGTCAAGGGCCACTACAATAAAAGTTTCAGTTGTTGAACTGGGAAATCTTGGGTGTCTAGTACATGAAACAAACAGATGATGAATAAAACCCACATGATCGTGGGGTTTATCACAGAAGTCAGTAGTGAAGTCGTATGACTAAGTCTGACATTGAAAAGGTATAGAATTTTGGGTTTTTAGAAAGAAAAGGGGAAATTCAATTAAAACCACAACAAGATACTATATTTCACATCCACCAGACTGGCAAAAATTAACAAGTTTGACAATGTGGGCTCTATATACTCTAGGCAAGACTACCCTCCCCTCGAACTCCACATCTCTGTTGGCTAAAGCGCTCGCTATTCCCTATGCTCCAAATGCTCAGAATGAAGGATGGCCTTCCCCCAACCTTCATTTCTCCATCTTCAAGAGTTAAGCAAGCACTAGAGCTCCAAGTATTCCTGAATCAAGAGAAATCTAGTGTTCCATATGTTCCGGACAAGACCATCCCTCCCCTGGTCCTCCAAACCACAATGGGCAAGAGGGGAGTCAAAACAGGGCTCCAAAGCACTAAATGCTCAGAATAAGATCACCTATTACCAGCCTCCTAACTCATTCCTTCCTGAAAATACTCCTGGCAAGATTTTCGAACTACCCCACCCCCCGCCTCACCCTCACAAGCTTCACTACCATTATCTGCTTGAAAGCCTGAGGACCAACCAATCTCATCATACCTGTACCTCTTTTTATGTCAATCACCACATGAAGCCCAGAGCTTCCTCGTTATACTTCATCCTCTTATAGTCTCTAATCCCCATATGGCTTTGTGAGCAGTGAGATAATATCCCCTTCTCTTCTTTACCTTTTTTTCCCATAAAACATGTACCATTTTGTTATTAAATATTTTAGCTATTTGTCTCTACTAAAACCTAAACTTCAAGAGAAGGGTGTTTTGTTTTTATTTACTGCTGTACATACCCAATAAACATTTCTTGAATGAATAAATAATGAGACTATAGAGTAATTTGAATCCTTATACCCTAACACTAGGAGCATAAATTAGTATAACCACTTTTGGAATTAATTTGGCATTATCAAGTAAAGCTGAGGATGTGCATTTCCTGTAACTCAGTAATTCCACTCTCAGGTAACTACCCTAGAGAAAATTACACGTTTATTTAAAAACATGAATAAAAACATTCATGGTAGTTCTTTGTATAACAGCAAAATAACAACCAAAGTGCCCAAGACAGTAGAATGGATTAAAAAAATTGAGGTAGTCCCACACAGACATAGATGAAACTCAAGAATATAATATTGAGCTGAAATATAAAGAGCAAGTAGCAGAAGAATACACACATACTCTCTTATACAGTTTCCATTTACATAAAGTTTCAATATATTGCTTAGGAATAAATATGCAATAAAGCTAAAAAGAAAAGAATAAGTACAAGGGTAACTATTACCTTTGATGGGATAGGGAAGGGAATGGGATTGGGAAAGGCATACAGAGTATTTCAAAGATAACTGTAAACATTTTTTCTTTGAATGGTTGGAGGTACAAGAATGCATCATAAATCATAATTTACATAATCTCTATTCAATATTTTATTTTTTTCTACTTCTGTCTTCATTTTTACTTTTTTTAACTTTTAATTTTTATTGGAGTACAGGTGATTTACGATGTTGTGCTAGTTTCAGGTGTACAGCAAAGTGGAGCAGTTATACATCTACATATATCCACTCTTTTTTAGATTCTTTTCCCAAATAGATCATTGCAGAGTACTGAATAGAGTTAGTTCCTTGTGCTATACACTAGGTTCTTATTAGTTATCTATTTTATATATAGTAGTGTGTATATGTTAATCCCAATCTCTATTCAATATTTTATAATTAAAAAAAGAAAAGAGTAGAGTGGAAAATAGCAGTGGGCTAGAAAAAGAGATTAATAGGCAAAACCAACTTTCACACTGTGGACAAGAAGACCAGGAGCAGTTACTCTGCTCAGAGGCAAAGTGGGTGACTGAGGAAAACAGGAGTCCTACAGAAAGACACAAATCTTTGTTTTTCTCATAATATTGGAAGCAACTTTCTCTTCATGGAAATAAAGTAACAGAAAATATATTGTAAATCAACTATACTTCAATTAAAAAAAATCTCTATGGAAAGAAAAAAGAAATAATGTAAAAGAGGCCTACCTAATGTTAATTAATGGAATTAATTTTTCCATTGGGCTGCCTAATGGAAAAGAAAGTTTACCTTGGCATACTCCATAAAGGCATGCATCTGTGTACAGGACTTTCTTTTTTCATATGGTGCCTTTGAGCAAATTAGAAAAAAAGTACCCTGCTTACAGGCAAGATGAAGCCCAAAGAACCTCACTTGGCCAGATATTCAACAGAAAAACTCCATCTCTGAAATAATAATACTTTTTTTTTTTTTTTTTTGGCCACGCACAGAGCATATGGGGATCTTAGTTCCCAACCAAGGACTGAACCTGCACCCTCTACAGTGGAATTGCAGAGTCTTAACCACTGGACCACCAGGGAAGTCCTCAAGATAATAACACTTAATAACAATAGCTAATACTTATTGAGCGTCACTATCTGTTCTAATACATGTAATACATTTTACATGTATGAACTCACGTAATTCTTACAATAATCCACTCTATAGTTAAATAAACAGAGAGGTTGAGCAACTTGCCCAGAGTCATACAGGTCTTTGTAGAGAAATCAGTATTTGAATTCAAGAAGATTGGTTCCAGAACCTGTACTCTTTTTTTTTTTTGCGGTACGCGGGCCTCTCACTGTTGTGGCCTCTCCCGTTGCAGAGCACAGGCTCCAGATGCGCAGGCCCATCGGCCATGGCTCACGGGCCCAGCCGCTCCGCGGCATGTGGGATCTTCCCGGACTGGGGCACAAACCCGTGTCCCCTGCGTCGGCAGGTGGACTCTCAACCACTGTGCCACCAGGGAAGCCCCAGAGCCTGTAGTCTTAACCACTATAAGATACTGCCTTTCTGAAGCAGTGACTGTTGAGTTTTAGAAAACCCTTTCGTAAGCTATTTGCAAAGCTACAGGATACTCTTCAATTGTGTGTATTATATTAAAGTGGGGGTGGGAGAAACTCTCTCCCATAATTTTCCACTTTCACACACAAAAATCCAGGATACGTTTCAGGGAGTCCTAAATCCCCTGAAATTACATATAAAATTTTTTATGTACACGTGCATTTTTTTCTGGAAGGAGAGTACAGCTGATCCTTGAACAATGTGGGGGTTAGGGGTGCCAACCCTCAAGTAATCAAAAATCTGCATGTAACTTACAGTCAGCCCTTCGTATATGCAGTTTCTCTGTAGCCATTGTTCTGCATCCTCGTATTCAATCAACCACAGACCGTGTAGTACTGAAATATTTATTGTTGAAAAAAATCTGCATGTAAGTGGACCCATACAATTCAAACTGCGTTGTTCAAAGGTCAGTTAACTGTACACACTTTTATATTCCCAAAGGAATCTCCAATGGTTCAGAACCATTGCGCATGAATGGCTCCTAATCATTTTACCATAAAAGGCAATTTTTATTCCTGGCCCCCCTCCCCAGATCTCAATGTGGAAGGATCCCTGAACAACTACCATTCTTGTAATAACTTCATTTTCTCATTTTATTAATTAGACATGCAGATCTGCCAATCAGAACTTCTAATAAAAACAAGAAAAAAACTAGTGTTAATAGCCCTGATTTAGAAAATTTCAATATTTTAAATTACAGATAATATTCAAAATACCTATAACATAAAGTCAGAGAGATTTCAGCTATCCTGGATTTGTTTCCTTCCTCAACTCCATTAGCTTAAGTCAAAAGTGGTTGATCTGAGGTAAATGTATGATTACCACTAGGCTTGTAGAAATGCAGAAAATACCTTGGGAACCACCATGACTCAACTGATTATTGTTTAAGTTACTGAGGAAACCACCATGTACTAGGCCCAATGCCAAATACTATACATACAGAGAGAAAAATATTACAGAGCTTCCAGATGTCCAGGGAATCCAGATTGGAACCAATGCTTTAGGTAAAGGCTGAGGGCTTTTCAATGGATATAAAAAGATTGCCTGTAGAGATCACAGGATATTCAGGAAGGCCCACAGAAGTTGGAATGTCCTTATCTTCAAGCGAACCTTGCAGCCAACAACAGTGGGCAAAAAACAAATTTAAAGGGCTTCCTTACCACATAAATGCTATACAGTCATCTTTCAGTATCAGTGGGGGATTCGTTCCAGGACCACCCATAGATACCAAAATGCATGGACCAGAGGGACACTCAAGTCCCTTATATAAAATAGCGTAGTATCTGCATATAACCCATGCACATCCTGCAGCATACTTTAAATCATCTCAAGATTACTTATAATACCTAATATAATGTAAATGCTATGTAAATAGCTGCCAGAGCACAGCAAGTACAAGTTTTGCTTTTTGGAACTTTCTGAATTTTTTTCACAAATATTTTCTGTCAGATTTTTTTTTTTTTTTTTTGGCTGCGTTGCGTGGCTTGTGGGGTCTTAGTTCCCCAACCAGAAATTGACCCTGGGCCTTGGCAGTCAAAGTGCCAAGTCCTAAGCACTGCACCAACAGGGAACTTCCCAGATCAGACTTTTTGTGTATGAGAACTAAAGTAAATTTAGGATTCTTCCTGTAGATTTATTAGAGGAAAATTTAGGAAATAAGCACTTTAACATCAAAACAGAAAATGCAGTTCTATTTAAACCAGTGAAATTTACACTACTAATGATGGCAGCTTAATACATATTAAATAATTATCATCTCTAAATATTGAGCCTGTATCATTCTTCGCTATTTCCTGAATGGATGTTAGTAAGCTAGCTCAAACCTGCCTCTGATAAACACAAATTCTCTTGTTCTTTTTATTTATTTATTTATTTGGTTGCAATGGGTCTTCGTTGTGACAGGTGGTCTCCTTAGTTGCGGCATGCATGTGGTATCTAGTTCCCTGACCAGGGATCGAACCTGGGCCCCCTGCATTGGGAGCTTGGAGTCTTATCCATTGCACGAGCAGGGAAGTCCCTCTTGTTCTTTTTAGTGATAGGATAATATAAGTTTCAGATTGAGTCAGGACTGGGATGACTTCTCCAGGCAAATATATCACTTAAACTTCAGCCTCAGCCAAGTCCTCATATGATATATAAAATCAAAAGAACAGACACACAGAAAAAATATAAATGCTCTAAATTTTCTTGCATATCCATTTTAAATATTTTCTCCCATGGAATAATTTATTCTAACACTACTCAATAATCAAAACTATTTTTTGTATGAGACAGCTTCTCTGATAAGTTTCATACATGAAGTGAAATCTCAAGAGCTTCATATTTCATTAACTAGTTCTCAATTTAGATGTTGGGAGATTCAGGAGTATGAAAAAAAAGAATCACTCTTCTTTTTAAATTCACATAATCTAAAATAATTCTTTGCTTAAAATATATTATGAAAATACATGCTCCTGAAAAAAGTTTTCAGCCTGTTTTGTGAGGAACTACTTTTAATTTGGCAAAGTCTTGAGATCACAGAGAGAAGGCACAATCTTCAACACTGTTTAGCACACAAACTGTTCCCTCTTACGAAAATAGATAAGCCAAACAAAAAATATGATCTTGAGTCACCCAGGAGTTGAAAAACAGGGAACTCCCTGGCAGTCCAGTGGTTAGGACTCTGAGCTCTCACTGTCAAGGACCTGGGTTCAATCCCTGGCTGGGGAACTAAGATCCCACAAGCCTTGCGGCGCAGCCAAAAAAAAAAGCAACTGACAAACATAACAGGTGTGTGTGTGCATTGCTGGCATTCCATAAAGGGGAACAACTGGTTTAGAAATTCACTGGTGCATTTCAATCTACTTTGCCCTAATGGACAAAAGTCCATGGTTCAAATTCTATCTACAGTTTCAATTTAAAACACCAGCAGCCAAACCTTTAAAGTTAATATGCAGTTTTCAACAGTGAGACCTAGTGCTAAGGTTAGGTATTTATATACTTGTACCAGCTATTTGTGTCTGTGTTGAAAACTAAGTATCTAAGTCTTGCCCACGCCTCTCTACCATATCCATTGTCATAATATGCCAGGATTATTATTTTCAAGATTTCCCATTCATTTCCCAGTGTTTTCACTAAATAGTACTTATTCCATATTTTTGAAAGGGAGGTTGAGAAAGTACTAAAAACTAGAAACAAAAAGCACTCCACTTACTTTCTTAGGGAACTGTTTCTTATATAGGGACTGGATGCCTGGAGCAGTTCAGATATAAATTTTTTCTGAGGATAGAAAGTCTTCCTTTCCTTCTTACTCCCTCCCAACTCCCTTGATTTGTATTTCAGGTTTAGGCTGACCCACCCAGAGGCAAAAAGCAACACACAAAGATCAAAGAGTTTGCTACAATTTCCAACAGTGGGTGGCATAACTGATTCCCAGTTTTAGCTCAACTCCTCTAATCATCTTTAGTACCTACAGGAAGCCAGCACATTTTTATTAAATGTTTTATTTTAAACTCATTTTAAACTTGTAGAAAAGTTGCAAAAATAGTGCAGAGAGTTCCTTATACCCTTTACCCAGTTTCTCCTAAAGTCAACATCTCATAAAATACAGTTACAAAACCAAGAAATTAAGATTGGTACAAGTCAATTCACTAAACTACAGACTGCTTGAATTTTACCCGTTTCTCCACTAATGTCCCTTTTCTGTTCCATAGTCCAATCTGGGATCCCACACTGCATTTAGTTGTCAATTCTCCTAAGTCCCCAATCCGTGACAGTTTCTGTCTCTAATTATCTTTTGTGACTTTTCCTGGTCTTTGCGATCTTGACACTTTTGAAAAGTACTGGCCAGTTATTTTGTAGAATGTCCCTCAATTTTTGAGTAGAAAAGATAAAGAGTTTATGCATTTTTGGCAAGAATAACACCACGGAAATGATGTTGAGTCCTTCTAAGTGCATCATGTCACTGGGGTCATGATGTCTGTATGTCTTATTCCTGGTGATGTTAACCTCAATCAGTTGGTTAACACGGTATCTCCACTGTCAAGTTACTATTTTTCCTTTGTAGCTAATAATTATATTGGGGAGATACTTTGAAACTATGCAAATACCCTGATTTTCCTCAAAATCTCACCTACCAGTATTATAGGTAGATTTTATCTGCAATAATTACTACGCGGCTGTTTGTCTGACAGTGATTTTGTTTCCTTTTACCATGCTTACTCATTGGAATTCTTCTCTAAGAAAGAGCTGTCCCTTCTTGAATCCTATTTATTTATCAACTATGTCAGTATGGACTCATAGCCACTTACTTTACTCTATGGGTTAAAATCCAGTACTGCCATTACTCATTTTATTACTCAGGTTGTTCCAACTTTGGCCATCAAGCTCCTTCAAGTTGCTCCTGTGTCCTTTCAACAAGCTCCCAAACCTTTTTGAGCATTTACTTAATTTAAAGCACCACAAGATGTTCCAGGCTCACCTTGTATTTTCCCTGACTCAGACCTGGAATCAAGTACTTCATAAATAAATAGATAGGTAGATAGATAGGTAGATAGATAGATAGATAGATAGATAGATAGATAAATAAATAAATAAATAAATAAATATCCTAGTTCCTTTTATCAGAGGATAGTGTTTAAAAACAAGAGCTGGGTGCTCACTGCTACTGGGGGTTTCACCATCAGGTCAACAATTTGGACAACCCCCACTATTATTTGTTTCCTTACTAAACTCATTAGCTGGAAATCATTAGCATCACCTAGGAACCTATCAGAAATGCAAACTCTTGGGCCCCACCCCAGACTTACCAGACTAGAATCTCTGAGGGTCTGGTGCAGGAATTTGTTTTAACAGGCTCACCAGATGATTCTGATGCTCGCTATAAAATTTAAGAAACACGAAACACTGCTTTAATAGAGAAGAGTTAGCTTTCCATCACCATAAACCCTACGTTTACTATGTTTATCCCTAATAAAAAAAGGGAAAATCAACCTTTTTTTTTTTTTGGAAAATTTACTCTTAATAACTTGTGCATAAATTATATTTTTACTGCCACAACTAATAAAACTATAGGTGAATGCCTCATCTGTTAAGGCACTGAACACTTCCCTACTCTTCTTCGTTTTCCTACACAATTTGTTTTACATGTGGTGGTCATGGTAGTTATAAAGTACAAATACTGTTACTCTTATACAAAGAAGTTGTAAGTCAGCCTGCAGGACCATCTCCTGCCTACATATATGACTCAACATCCATATAGTGAATCTATAAATATGAAATCCTCGCAGCACAGTCCTCTAAAGTCAGACTGCCTAGGCCTGAATGACTGCTCCAGCACCTGACTTGGTGAACTCTGCCCTATTTCCCTGGTTTTCTTAACCACAAAATGGAATAACTACCCAGATGAAAGAAGCATTATGAGGGTTAAAGTGATAATGTGCAGCACTTACCGCTATGGGGACACAAAAGAAGTCTCAGGATGTGTTTATTTGAACTGTTAAGTAAAAGCGCAACTAGACGTTTTATTTTTTTGAATGGGGAAAGCAAGTGGAGACTGTGCTAAAGGAAAGTTCTGCTGTTTCTTCACTAGTAGATCAAAATAAAGGCAGAAACTCTATTTATATAATTAAAACAAAACTCTCAGAAGTTTACAAATTAATGTTTTAAATTTGCCTTTTGGCAAAAATGTTATTATATCTCCATGATGTACACCCATGATCAAGGGCTAAAGAAGAGTATATAAAAATAAAAACAATTTGATTTGTTCAGGTAGTGGAATTATTGGTAAATTTTCTTTTTTTTTTTTTTTTTTGCGGTACGCGGGACTCTCACTGCTGTGGCCTCTCCCGTTGCGGAGCACAGGCTCCGGACGCGCAGGCTCAGCGGCCATGGCTCATGGGCCCAGCCGCTCCGCGGCATGTGGGATCTTCCCGGACCGGGTCACGAGCGCGTGTCCCCTGCACTGGCAGGCGGACTCTCAACCACTGCGCCACCAGGGAAGCCCTCTTCCTTTCTATTTTGATTATCAAAACCATGTGCCACTTCCTTTAATGTTAGTAAAGAAGTAGTCCAATTAGTAATAACTGTTTCCACTTACTGAGTCCTTAAACCCATTTAATATTCCAAATAACCCTATGACTCTCCACTTTAAAGATGAGGTAATGGGCTCAGAGAGATAAAGCAACCTGCCCAAGCCACAAACTGACAGAACAGGAATTCAAACTAGGCTCTGACTCCAAAGTCTACGCTCATAACCAGTGTTGGAGACGTCTTTCTTTATTCACAAATGCTTGATTTGCTGTGCAAAACTTACGATAAAGTATAATCACTATATTGACTTATCTCTTGTGGGACACAGTAGTCATTATAAAATATAGACTATTAACAAAATTTTAACACAATTAAAATTCTAAATGAAAAATGAAAAACAGCATAAAGCAGACAAGGCTTCTCTGAGCAAACTTTCCTTCAGGAAATTCAAGTGGCACTTCAGAGAAATGTGGATTTCCATGGTATACAATTTAAAATTACCTCCTAGGCAAAAATAAATTACACTATACATTATTTAAATACCCAATAATCCTCAAATAATTAGTTAAATTCTTGTTACTTTATTTGTTAATTACAGAAGCTCTCAGGCTAGTATTATCTCTACTCTAGGAAGAAAAACAAGTGAAGTAGGGCTTAAATGAGTCACTTATGGTTACGATAAACCAGCAGTAAAACTGGTAATCAAGTTCTGGGCTCTGCATTCAGCATAATAAGCATTACTCAAGAGAGACTCCCAAAGTTTTCACAGCAAATGTCAGTTTTTCAAACTGTTCTAATCCGCACAAAGGCTTCCAGGAACATTTTTAGTTCCTCTACCAGTAAGTTCCTTTTTAAATTAAATTATTTCCCACTGATCATTTATATACTAATCCTGTGCTTGAAAAACAAAACTGATAAATATGGATAACAGCCACAGCCCTAATTCTTAACAGAGACAAGGAAAGGATCTCTCATATAGATCCAAAATAAAATGTTTTAAAACCTAAAGACAGGTAAAATTGAAACAGTGTGTTGAATCAGATTAAGGTTAACTGATTTCTGTAACTGTGTATGAAGTCTAACAATTAAGCACTACTGATTAAGTACAGAGTAAACTTTTTTGAAGGAAGGAAAAAGGGGTAAACTTTCTCGGGTGTGAAATACAATTGGGAATACATATATAATATGTAATTAATTGGTAATTGCAGGGTCTTACTAAAACTTAAAACTTCGCTCTTTTTAGCACCATTAAGGCTAAAAGGCAGGGGTGCCAAGTGAGGGATGGCAGGGCGGCGGCGGGGGGGCGGGGCGGGGCGGAACACGGACACTATCTTATAAAGATTAAAAAGACGAATGATGGGATCCTGTTAAGCATAAAGGTAAAGGGAGTGAGTAATCAACACCTGCACTGGTAGATTTCCCGTTTACATTTGAACCTTATAGGAATTCTGCTTCTCGTCTCAAAGTCCAAACCAAACATTTATTCCCACCTTATTCTGTTTAATGTTTATACGATTCTGTTTCTCTTTTTTCACTCCAAAACAAAAATATACCTCCAACCTGCTCCGTTTACGGTTTTTGCGGTAAGGAGGTGGGAAAGGACCGTTTCTGAAAGATATTTAAAAAGAAGGTATCAGATCAAATATTAAAACATGGAAAAGTTGTAAACAAATTTTACTTACAAATTTTAGCGGGGTTTTAAATCGTCGACTGTCAATGTCAGGAGAGCCCTTACAGTGTTCTTTCTGCTCCACAACGCTGAGCTGCACCCCTCGGACGCGGCGGAACAGAACGTCGTCCCGTCCCTGCCCACGTGACCGCGACCTCCGAGGGAAGGGTAGGCGCCCGCGGAATGCTGGGGCTGGTAGGCGCCGGCCCCTCCTCCCCGCAAGCGGCCAGCGGCCAAGCTGGAGGCTGGAGGCGTGGTGAATGCAGCGGCGGAACCGCAAGCCTCCCCGCGTTCTCGGGCTGCTACCAGACCCGGGAGACAGGCATCCCTGCAAGACCCTGGAGGACCCTAAGCCCTCATAAAGACCTGAAGTTCATAGGCTCGAAGAACCAATGGAACCAACACAGTGAGAGGTACTAGCCAGTGATACTGGCAAGCACCAGTCAGACTTGAGTTAGAAGCCGGCCTCTACCATTACAAGGTGCATGTCCTCAAATGAGTTGCTTAATCTAAGCCCGAGTTTGCTCTTGTCAAATGCAGACAACGCTACATACATAGTACCTCATAAGATGGTTGTGGGTAAATGAGCTAATGTACGTAACAGTGTCTACTAAACGACATTAGTAAATGATGAATAAAAAATAGCTATTATCTTAATCTATTAATTTTATAAAAATGAAAATTGAGAGATGGCAAGCAATTTATGCAAGAACACATAATTGGTTACGGGCAAAGTCAAATAAGTCTAAAAGTCCTGTTCCTGACCTGCACCAATTCAATACAACATAGAAGAAATCTACCCACATAAATCTTACTTCCCCTTTCCTGATTTTTTCCCATAACACTCCTGACCAACACACTATTGTACTTATTTTGATTTTTATCTGACTCCCATAGAATATAAAAGCCTAGAAGGCAAGGAGGGTTGTCTTTTGGTCTCTTCTTTTACTGCTGTATCCCCAGTACCTAGAACAGGGTTTGCCTAGTACACAGCACTAACTCAATAATTTGATGGATTACTGATTCTTACTAATTACTGATGGTAATTACTGATCAGTAATTACCATCTTACTGATGGTGTAATTTTGGATTACACCAAAAAATGTAACTGATTTTTTGGTGTCTCCACCTCTCAACCATCCTTTTTTGGCAGAAGACACGGGATTTGGGAACATTCTTAGATGCTGTTTAATTGACTGCAATTTCTAATTCAACAAAGAATAAGTGGAAGACTATTATATTCTAGTCACTTCATTTCTAGACATTTTCATTTGTATTAACCGTCTTTAAAAGATTTTTTTCTATTACTTGTGAGAATGGGGAATAAATGCAGCTAGCTACTGTGTCTTTACTTCCTCTTATTTAATATTTCAATCATCTTTTCCTTATTAAAAATAACAATGGGGCTTCCCAGGTGGCGCAGTGGTTGAGAGTCTGCCTGCCGATGCGGGGGACACGGGTTCGTGTCCCGGTCTGGGAGGATCCCACGTGCCGCGGAGCGGCTGGGCCCGTGAGCCATGGCCCCTGAGCCTGCGCGTCTGGAGCCTGTGCTGCGCAACGGGAGAGGCCACAACAGTGAGAGGCCCGCGTACCACAAAAAAAAAAAAACCCAACAAACAAAAACAATGTTTCCTCTTTCTACTGATATAATCCCAAAGTTATTTCTCTGACCAAAAGTGTGGATATTATGCACAATGAATTGATAAATGCTTTCTCAGTAAACAACAGGATTTCTGCTTACCCTAAACAAAAAACTCATGTACAGAAATTATCTTATTTTAAAATAAAATGTTTCATTAAAAATAGCTGCTTTTGGGCTTCCCTGGTGGCGCAGTGGTTGAGAGTCCGCCTGTCGATGCAGGGGACACGGGTTCGTTCCCCGGTCCGGGAAGATCCCACATGCCGCGGAGCGGCTGGGCCCGTGAGCCATGG
>RJWK010011394.1:0-42052 GCA_004363435.1 Platanista minor | reverse complement strand
CTGGGGCGGGGCCGGCCTCTGAAGCGTGAGCCTCGCAGCCGCGGGCCGTCCTCCTCCTCAGACTCGGAGGCGCCGCCGCAGTCCGGGGGCCCGCCGTCCACGGCGCCCGGGGCTGGGCCGTGCTTGCCCGCCCGGTTCTTCTGCTGCACGATCTTGTGGATGAGCTCCTTGCTCCAGGTGCCGCCCCGCGGCCGCCTCCGCCTGCAGTCCTGGCCGGGGGACAGTCGGAGGCGCCTGGAGCTCCGGGTCTCCACCAGGAGGGCCCGTCCCTCTGGGTCTGCGTGGCTCTTGGGGGCCTGGGTTCTGAGGTCCCACGGGCGGGACAGGGCTGGCTCAGCCCGGCCTCTCCTCCTTGGCCTCAGGCGGCTGGCCCTGGAGCCCCTGCCCGGCCTCTTGGTGGTGCTGACCGTGTCCAGCTCTTTCCGGAACAACTTAAACCGCTTTCCTCTTCTCTGCTGGCCGGCCAGGCTGGCCCCATCTGCCTCTGAGGGCGCTGGGCCCAGGGAGCGGGTTTTGGGCCTGGGGCCGGCCGGGTAGCCCCTGTGGCCGGGCTGGGGCGGCTGGGCCTCCAGCGGGGCAGCCACCGCCGGGAGCGGGAGCTGGGCTTTGTTCTCTGGCGTTGCCCCCAGCCTGGTCTTGGGGGGCTGCCCGGTGGCGGGGCCCCGGGGGCCGGAAGGTTCCTCGTCGGTGAAGACGTCGATGAAGCTGCTGTCGATCTCAGGGTTGTCTGACTGGTACTCCAGGCCATTGAGCGCCTCCGTGATGAGGCTGTCCAGCTTGGCGGCGTCCTCCAGGTCCAGGTCCCCTGCAGGCAGTGGGAAGGGGGCAGCGGCTGGGCTGGGCAGGAAGCTCATCCTCAGGGGGTCATCTCTGCCATCAGGCCGGCCGTCCCCACCCAGCAGCAAGGGCGCTGTCCTGGTGTGGCTGAGTGGGCTCGGGGTCCCGCTGGCCGGTGCTTTGGGGGCAGCCAGTGCGGAGGGGGTGACGGGGGGCGTGGGGAACCCGGGGGGCTGCTGGTGGCCATCCTTGGCCCTGGCCGGCAGCAGGCTGCAGAACTGCCGGTGCCCCAGGAAGGCGGCTAGGCTGCTGTAGTTCCGGTCACACTGCCTACAGGTGAGCAGCACATCCAGCTGGTCCAGGCTGGCGCTGCTGAGTGGGAAGTGGTGGGCGGAGTAGGGGGGTGGTGGCTCCTGGGAGAAGCCCTCCAGGTCCACGTTGCCCACCTCGAGCCCCGAGCTAGGGAACGGGGTCTCCTCTAGGCCCTCTGTGGTGAAAGGGAAGGCCTTGACTGGCTCCGGCTGGTAGTGGACGGGGAGGGAGTGCGAGGGCTTGGGGGACGGGAAGGGGCTGCCGGTCTCCTGGGGGTGAGTGCATGGGTGGAAAAAGGCAGAGGGCCCGAGCGGTCCGGGGAGCTGGCCCTCATCCGAGCTGGGGTTGGCTGGGCTGCTGGACAGAGGCGACAGCGACGAACAGCTGCTGCTGGCCGTGTGGGTGGCCGGCGAGGGCAGGGGGGACTCACTGGGGGAGGCTCCCACCACCCTGGGTGGGGGTGGGCCGGGGGGGCCCCGGGGGGAGGCCTGGGGCTGGGCTGCCCCAAAGAACGGGGACTGGGCTCCAGGGTCCTTCAGCCCGTTGTAGGAGAACAGCCCAGGGGAGCCACCGCTGTGCTGGCCAGGGCTGTTTCTCAGGACCGCCAGCTTCTCGCCCGGCCCGGGCGTCTTGCCTGCGGCAGCAGCCAGGGCTCCCTGGCTGCCCCCCTGCCACTCGGGGACTTCCGGGGGGAAAGGCAGCTGGTTCAACATCTCTATCTGGTGGGGGCCGGGGCCGGCGGCCGGGAGCACCTGGGGCCAGGGCAGCGGGGGGCTCTGGGGGAGGCTGAGCTTCTGGCCTGGGCCGGGCTGGGCTTCGAAGAATGTGCTCCCGGTGGTGGCCAGGGGGCCCAGGGGAGGTGTGGGGTAAGGGGCTGGGGCGGGGTCCCAGAGCGGGGGCAGTCTGGCGGCGGGGGGCCCGGAGGCAGTCAGCTCCGTGTCCCGAGGCCCTGGGCTGGTGCCCAGCCCGCCAGCTCCGGGGCTTCCATACGCCTGCCCGGGAAAGTGCCTCTGGGCCAGTGAGTTTGGGGGCCCCCTGGGGCTCCCCAGCCCATCGTGGGCCGAAGGCGGCCTCTCAGGGAGCACTTTGGTCATGTTCTCGTGCAAACTGTCCCGGAAGGTGGCCCTGCTCTCCGAGAAGGGGCTGGGGGCCGGGCGAGCAGCACCAGGGGGAGGGAGCGCACCGCCAAGGTCGCTGGGGGCGTTGAGGCTGCTTGGCCGGCCGGGGTAGCAGGGCCGGGCTGGGGGGCCCGCGCGGGCGGGCAGGGGGTAGGCTGGGCCCGTGCCCACCGGCTCCGCGGGCCACACTCCCCGAGGCTGGTGGAAGGCGAACACCAGCGCCCTCTCGGCGTACTCGGGCCTGGCTGCGTCCTCGGGGAAGGGTTTCGGGCCGGCTCCGTGCAGCTCTGGGAAGGGGTACTGGAAGGCAACCACGCCGGGGCTGCCGCCTTCGGGAAAGGGCTCCGGCTCAGCGGGCGGCACCCCGAAACTAGCACCTGGGAAGCTGTTCTCAGCCGTGGGAGGCCAGGCGTCGGCCCTGCTGGCCTGGAATTCCACGTAGGAGGCCGGCCGGCAGGGGCTGGCGCCGCTGCTCTGGGGGGCCCTGAGGGACGGGGGCCCAGGGGTGGCGCTCGGTGAGGTATAGTTGGTGGAGGTAAAGCTGGAGGGGGTCTCCTGGAAGCACTTTTGGAAGCTGAGCTCTTCCGGGCCAGGTGAGGCCTCAGCCCTGGGGGGGCCGGGCCTGAGATGGGCTCTGGTTCCTTGGCCCCGGTGGGCCTCGGCCTCTGGGGGCCGGGGGGCCTCTTGCTGCGGGCCCTCAGGGGTCTTCTCGTCCAGGGCAGGTTTGGACCTTGAGCTGGCGCTGCTCAGACCGTAGAGCTGCTGGGGGCTGCTGTCCAGCCTGCTCGCCCGCCGTGCGCGAGCCTGCACCAGGTTCCTCCCTGCTGGGGCCTGGGGGCTGCTTCCCTTCCCAGGGGCGCTGCTCAGGGACTGGGTTCTGGGGAGCGGGGCCTTGGGCCCCACCTTCCCAGCCTGCCGCACCTGGGTCTCAGGGCTGTCCATGGCTTGGGCCCTGCTGCCCGTGGCCCTGGTGGTCCTGTTGGCTGGGGCACTGACCTCACTGGGAGGTTGCAGGGGGCCCCCCGTGCCACTGGCCGCTGGGCAGGGCTGCAGATCTCCGGTCGTGGTTGGGGGTGGCGCTCCGAGGGGCTGCTCCCCAGGCATGGCCCCTCCGTCCTGGGTGCTAGGAGGATGCTGTGGTCCGAGGCGAGCCGCGGAAAGCGGGCTGGGCGGACATCCCCGCCCCTCGAGGGGCCCTGGAGGGGCCTGCTCTCATGGTCCTGAGTAGAGCCTGCAAGGAAAGGACAGCGTGGGTCGGGGACCGTGGGGCTTCGTGGCTCCCACGGTGGCGTGGCAGGCTGGGCGCGGAAGCAGCGGGCACGTAACCTGTACTTTTAGGGGAGGGGGCTTGGCTCCGTCGGCACCTTGAGACATGAGAGGGGAAAAGAGTTGCTGCCAGACTGAGAAAGGGCTTAGTTGGCGGGGGTGGGGGTGGGGTGGGGCGCGGATTGGGGTTGGGGAGGAAAAGGAAGGAAAAAGAGAGAAAATGCTGCTGGGGCCTGAGATCGGAGAAGACCCCTGGCCACCCCCAAGCAAGTCCTGCCAGGCACCAGCCAGGCCCTGAGCAGGAAAGCCTCACGTGGCCTGGGGCTCCCAGACCTGCAGTGGCCCCGTGGTGGGGTGATGGGCACCTGATGGCCAGGGCAGAGAGCCCAGGAAGGACGGAGGGGGCAGCTGGCTGAGGCTCCCACCTGGTCCTTCACCTGCCCCATCCCCTGCCCCTGGGATCACACGGGACGGCCTCAAGGCCCTCGCCCTGCGGACCCCCGGTCTCCGGAAGGTTCCGGCTCCTTTCTTGGGCCCCTGAGCTGAGCTCCTGTTTTGGGGCACACGTATCTGGCCTGTGCCTGTGACCCTAGCCCAGAGTACAGCACAGGCCCACGGGCCTCCGGAGAAAAGCCCCACCCAGAACACTGAGCTTTTGGAGCGTTGGGTGAGGGGAGCCCCTGGGGGCATGGCCCTCACCCCTCCCTTCTGTCTCCATGACCCCACTCCCATCCCCCTAGCGGCTCCGGGGGTCTCGTCCACAGAGCAATCCCGGGGCCGGCTGTCAGCATCACTGATTTTCTTGGCTCTCCCCAGACAGTCCCAGGAGCTCAGCCCCGTGAGAAGGCCACCAGCTCTGAGGTCGTGGCAGAGGCTTCCTGACCCAGGTTGGGCGTGGTTCCGGTGCCGGCCAGCAGTGGGTGCCACATCGCCCCACCGCCGCCCCCTCCTCTGCCAGGCCAGCCCCGCCATTGGATCCTCCCCATCCCATCAGCCTGGGGGCGCCCTCCCTCCTAGGTAGAGACCTCCCCCCTCCTCTGGACTCCACTGCCTGGGGCACGTCCTCAGCTTCCCTTTCCACATGTGGACTGAGAGCCCTTGGGGCAGGGCGCGTGGGTGAAGTTTGCTGAATGAATAAATGATGGCAGTAGCAGTAGCACGAGCTCCTTCTGGACCCTCACTGGGGGCCAGGACACTGAGCGCTTCCCAACCACTCCTCTGGTCCTCACAGTGGCTCGAGAGGTCAGAAGCGCTATTGTCATCGCCGATTTACGGGTGAGATCGTGGAGCACGGGGACGTGGGTAACTCGCCCAAGACCTCACGGCTAGTGAAGAACACCAGAGGTGCCTGCGGGGCCTCCTCCCAGCCCCACACGGCCCTGTCTCCGGGCTCGGCCGGGCCACACGTGGTCCGGACACCTGCTCAGAGCCGGGCTGTGCCCGGTGTAGGGGCAGCAGCAGCCAGGGCTCCCAGGACGGCCCCCGCACGAGAGAGCTGTGGGGGCCAAGGGGAGGGCGGGCCCCTTGTGACGCCGCTGGGGCAAGTCCCTTAGTCGCTGTGTGCCTGGAAAATGGGTATCCCAGTGGAGCCCCCGGATGGGGCTGTTGCAGAGATGACCCTCTGACAACTCTGGGTCAGCCCCTTGTGGGACGTGTGCTGTTTGTGGGGGAGGGGGGTTGCGGACTCACTCTGTTGCCGCCTGAGCCTGGGCCCTGAGGGCGAGTCTGCATCTGCTCCTCTGCCAGCGCCTGTGGCCTGGAGTCTGCTGTGGAAAGTGGGTTTGCCCGCCCTCCGGGTACTGATGGTAACAGCCTCCCTCGCAGGGCCGTCCTGAGGTTCAACAATGCACACAGCCTGGCCGGCCACTGGCACGCAGGCGCTGATGCCAGCGCCTCCCGGGCCTCCGTGTCCCCGTCTGTGCACGGGCTGCCGAGCTGCTTCTCCCCCACACTGCTTGAAGCCGCGTGAGAGTCGGGGTCTGTCGGGGTCACCTGGGCCGTCCCGCGTGAGTTTTTAAGGAGGAGCGGAAGCCCTGAGCCCAGGCGCCCCTCCCCTGCTCTCGGGCACCTGCGGCCTTGGGCCCGCACACACGTCACTCTGAATGCCAGAAGCCCGGGCTCTGCCCAGAGGGCTCCCCACTGGGCTCAAGGTGGGGAGACTGCATCATGACCGAAGAGTCCGCTGTGCCCTGTGGAAGGATTGTCTGTGTGTCCTGCTGCAAGCAGGACAGGCCACATGGCTCCTTCTGGCCACTAAGCTGCGAGCAGCAGTGGCTCATGCTTCTTTCAGGCAGAGACGTTCAGAGCCAGGACTCGGGAATCGCCTTGCTGCCTTTCAAGGGCCGAGGTCACAGGCTGTGGTGGGCTAGCTGCCTGGCTGCCGGGAACACTGCCCATCTCCTGGCTCCCTTTCTCCATCGGTGGAGGGGGACGGTTGGACCCGGTTTGTCTGAAGGGTCCTTTCAGTTCCAGCAGCTGTGAGTTAGCTGCTCCTGGTAGAAAGGCCCCATATGGGGGCTGACCCCTTGTTCTCAAGTTCAGGTTCACAAGGCGCTTCTGGACATCTGCCCCATGCCCAGCGTCCAGGAGAGCAGACACAGCACAGCTGTGGAGACCTGACCCTGGCTCAGAGCTCCTGGACGACCCAAAGAGGCTGGGCATGGGGGGCAGTGGGCAGGGAGCACCTACTGCATGCTAGGTGGAACTTAACTCAGGGCCTGGAGGGTCAGAGGAGGGGGCTCCCGCGTGGCAGGCATCAGGGCCCCTGAACCCACTTGGGGCTGGTGTCCGCCCCTCCCTAGGAGCAAGGAAAGAGCAAGGAAGGAGCAAGGACGGGCTCTGGTCGGTGGGGCCTCTGCTCCTGAATCTGCCAGGCAGTGAAGCCCAGGGGCCAGGAGGGCAGATGTGCAAGGGCCCCTGACCTCGAGGGGCCTTCCTCACCACCCCTACGCACACTGCCCAGGCGCTGGTGTGAGGAGCGGGGAGGGCCCAGGGCTTGGCCTCCCCACAGCTTCTGGAGCTTTCTGGGGGTGGCCGGTCACGCCCAAGTAGCTGTCAGACACCGTGGAGGCCCCACAGGTCCAGGCTCCGAACTGTGCCCCCTGAGAGGGATGGGTGGGCGGGGCTCGGGCCTGGGAGGCTGACGACCCTGGTCCTCATCCCCCGGCCCCTGCTGGCTGTGGCCCCGGCACCTGCCCCGCCTCAGTTGGGCTCAGGGTCTCCACCCATGCCCCGGGACTGACGCTGGCCCCTAAAGAGTGCAGTGAACAAGCTCCTCACGGGGTGTTTAGCAGACGGTGTGGTGGGAACCGACGTCTTTCCCTGTTAGTACCGTAACCGCTACGTCCCGTCACCCCCTGCGTCCTGTTCTGCTCACGGGCACAAAGCAGATGCAGGGCAGCTTGTGCGGAAGGCTGGGCAGGGTCTGAAAACAGGAATAAGGGGCTCATTTGCTGGTTTGAATCAGCTGTGCTGCAGGCCCCTCAGGAAAGGAGGGGTCTGGCCCGAGTGGCCTGATGAGCTGGCCAGGGGACAGAGCGTCCAGGTGACAAGCCTGGCCCAGGGCTGCGCTTCGGAGCCGAGTGCCGGCCCTGACACCCGGCCCCGGAGGTGGCTCCGGGGAGGCAGCTGGCAGCCCCCATTACTGCCTGAGCGAGCGAGACGGAAGGAGACACGGGTGGCGGGGCGGGGACAGGGCAGCTCCGGCCGCGTGCGGCCCGCCAGCCTCCACTCCAGCGGTCCCCTCTACGTACCTGGGAGTCGGCCCTCAGCTGGGTCGCCGTGCAGCTTCCACGGGGATGGGGATTTCTTGGCTGCAAAGAAAATGGGAAGCATGTCAGCATCAATCTGGTTGGTGCTTGGCCGCAAGCCCTGGGGGGGCGGGGCCCAGAGAGAACATGGAGCCTGCAGAGCCCCAGGAAGCCGACGTGGGCTGCGGGGGGCTGGGTGACCGCAGGAGGCCCGTGGGCAGCTCAGCCCGGGCCCGGCTGGTGGGGGAGCCCTGCAGGGGTGGGGTCAGCTGGTCGCCTTCCCGCTGGGTTGATGGTGATTTTATGTTTCTTGTCGTGGTATTTCGTGTGCACAGATCACACGTTCCTGTGGTTGAAGTTCTGCAGTGAGAGGTCTCCCCCCCACCGGCTCCCCCGGCCCATGGACCCTCTCCCGCTGCCCTGCTGGGTCAGCACACAGGGCAGCTTCTTGTGTTTCCTTCCAGGGTTTCTCGATGCAAATACCAGAAAGTATGAATAAATATTCCCATTCCCCCCTTTCTTCAACAAAAGATAGTCTACTACACGCACTGTACTTTTTGCATTAAACGGTGAATCTTAGAGGTAATCCCACAGAACCTCATAGAGCGACGCCTGGCTGACGTCTGCCTGTCCACTGCTCCACCCCCACGCAGCTACGGAACGTTCTGCAGAACGGCTACTCGTATACCCAGATCCCTCCGGACGGGTGGATGCTAGGTTGTCCTATTTGGGCCTTTACAAAGAGCAGAGCAACGAATACGCGTTAAGTGAGACCAGCAGGATAAACCCAAAGAAGAAATGGCACCGTCGAGGGCAAATGCGTTTGTGATTTGGAGAGAGAGGGTCAAATTAAGCACTACTGCGGTTTTAACATTTGGCCACAAATTCTTTCATCCTCCAAAAGGTGGAGCCCAAATCCCTCCCCTTGCACAGGAGCTGGACGTGGCGACTCGTGGCTAACGCCCAGAATACGAGCCCAAATTCTGAACCCACGGAAACGGTATATAACGGTTCATTGTTTCAAGCTGCTCTGCGTCACACAGCCTTAGGGAACTATTGGGACAACTCTCGGGGGTTGTACTGACTTGCATCCCTCCTGACAACGTGGAGACTCCGAGGCTTTAAAGTGAGTCCTGGCGTCACAGGGCGGGAAGCGTGCCCTTACCTGGAGGTGGGCAGGCCGAGGCCTGGGGAGGGCTCTGCCTTCCCTGCAGCCTCCCATTTACTCATTCATTCATTCACTCATTCATTCATTCACTCACTCACTCACTCATTCAGGGATCTCCACGTTTCTGCTGGATGACGGGCCAGGTGTTGGCCACACAGTGGTGAGCGACTGATTCTGCCTCTGCTGTGAAAAGTCAACAGGAACTATGGATGAAGAAACGAAGGCTCAGAGAGGTTGTGTGACTTGTCCAAGTCACACAGCGTGTAGTGAACACGTAGGGGTGTGAGGCAGGCCCCTGGGGACAGCGCTTGCCCCGTGCAGGACAAAGTGGCTCTGTACCTCAGCCCCCCCCCCCCCCCCCCCCCCCCCCCCCCCCCCCCCCCCCCCCCCCCCCCCGCCTCGGGGCCCCTCCCCTCCCTGGGGCGGCCCTGCCTCCACGTGCTGACCTGTAGGCAGGGCTCAGCTACCCCATCAGCCCCTCTCCTCTGTCCCAGGATGGCGGGCCTGACGTTCTCTGCCTGCAGCACCCCATGCTGGCTGCCCCTCCGGGGACACAAGGGCCCATCTTGGGTGCTCAGACTGTGGGGCTGGTTGGGGACAGCGTGTGCCCGGGTCTCGGGTTCCCACCCCTGCCCAGGCTCTTGGCAAAGCCCCTTGGTGCTGGCTGGTGTGGGTTTCAGCAGGCCTGGGGCCCCTTTGAAGTGGGGAGATCCAATCCCCCAGATCCCGGCCTGCCCCCAGGAACCCCACGAGTTCAGGTGTCTCCTTTTCGCTGAGAAACACCACCTGGCCCCAGCCTCTGGGTAACTCAAGCCCGCGGTGGTGCTGGCTGGCTCCAGCTGGGGTGTGGGCGGCAGCTCCTGGTGAGGGGTGTCCCGCCATGGGCTTTGGGACCCTGCCCTCCGGTGTCCCCTCCCCATGGACCCCAGGCCCTGTGCAGTGTCCGGCCTCTGCTCCTGGCCTTCTGCCCTCACTTCCCCTTTCAAGCTGCCCCGTTTCAGCTGGGGCCTCTCCGTGCCCTCCTCTCCCGCCTTCCCGATTCTCAGCCCCTTCCAGGGAGACCGTGAGGGGTGGGGGGTGTCGGCTGGGCCTGGGCTTGAATCCTGGCTCGGGCACCTCCTGGCTGCAAAACGGGGTGATCACAGCTCTGGTGTCAAAGGGCTGTGGCCAGGGGGTTGGACGGAACAGCAAATCATTCACACGGTCCTGAATGCACTGAGCCTGCAGATGTTAGCTCCGAACGTGGTCACTGCTCCTCCAGGCTCCTCTCCAGCCCACCTCTTCCAAGAAGCCCTCCCAGTTATGTGTGTGTCCACCTGCGAAGCAGGTATGATCTCGGGAGCCCTCGGGGGTGGCACTGTTCCCCCACACCGGGGGACTGGGCAGCTCAGGCGCACACAGATAGATGGCCCTGTCTGGTCAGAGCTCTGGGCCCTGACCCCACATGCACCCCTGGGCGCCCCCGGCCTTAGTTTCCCCAGCTCTAGACGAGGGGCTCGAGCTGATTACCCCCCAGGCCACCCCGGCCCCCGTCTTCCATGACCCGGTGACATTGCCGCCTGGGGGCCCGGCCGGCACCGGACCTCGCTCTCGCCCCGCGGCCCCCTCGGCCTCCCTGCTGCTGACGTGCCCAGACGTGGGAGGGTTTAATTTTCCTGTTATCATGCTTTCTCAGCAGGGTGGGGCTGCACCTTCTTAACCGGCAGGGGCCCGGCCTTCCATTTCCCATCCTGCCAGAGAGTGAGGCCACACGGCCCAGTGGGGTACAGGCGTGTGCCCTTTCGTCCCCTCGTCCTGTCCTGGCTTTGTCCCAAATGTGTGCTGAAGCCCTAGTCCCCAGTGCCCTTGGAGGTGCTCAGGCTTGGATGAGGTCGTGAGGGTGGGCTGTGTGCCGGCTCCCTCCCAGCCTCGGCCCGGCGGCGCCCGTGTGTGGCGTGGCGCTGGGTGACAGGATGGGTGTGCAGAGGAGGGCACGGGTGGGGGAAGGCCCAGGCTGCTGTCTCCTCTCCTCCACCAGCCACCCCTCCCCGAGGAGCTCACGGCTTTAGGCGACGGCGCCGAGGCAACAGCAAGGACCACAGAGGACAGTGTGGACACCGCCTCGACCTCATGGCCTCCCTGCAAGGTCAGCGCTCACCCCCGCTACAGCCGGGAACAGCGGCTTGGAGAGGGGAGGTCGGGCCCCAGAGGGGTGTGGGCAGGCACAGGCATCGTGATGCCCATTAGGACGGAGCTCGCAGCAGCCGGTCGTGAACGGGGCAAAGGGAGCGAGAGGGGTCTGGCCGAGGGGGGCGGGGACATGGGGGCGGAGAGGCCCCTGTGAGGAGGTGACCCTCAGCGATGCGTGGCCGGGCCTCGGGTGAGGTCCCTCTGGCACAGCGTCGGGGACGGGTGTCCCGGGTGGGAGGCTCGGTGAGGCTGGGGCAGTGAGTGCACGGTGTTGGCGAGGGGGCGGGCCAGCGCGGGTTTTACTGGCGGGTCAGGGGTGCCGTGGACACCCACCCACCCCAGGCCCCGCCCCCCTTCCCGGACGCCCATCAGGAAGCAAGACGTAGGCGCTGTTGGGTGGGACCAGGCTGTGATGGGCCACTGGGCTCCAGCCTGACCGGGTGCAGATGGGGAAACCGAGGCCCCCAGGGGACTCCAGCCTGTCCAGAGAAGAGCCTGGAGCAGGACCCTGCCTTCCCCACCACCGTGGGAGCCACCAGCCTGGCCCCACTGCGCCGATTCCCCATCCTGGCCGAGTCTCCTGAGCTGTACCTCCCTGGGCGCTGGCCTGTGGCTTGGTCCAGCCTCCCCCGCCAGCCCGCTCCCCGATGGGTGCCCTGCATGCCAGCTCTGCCAGGCAGGGGCCTCCGCTCCAGGTCAGCCGTGACTAGCGCGGCTGGAAAAGCGTGAGGGGCACAGCCGTGGGCACCGGCCCTCGTGGCTGCACCCACGGCCTCCCCGGCCGGCCCGCTCTTTCGGTGCCCCTGACCCCATCCCTTGAGCCCATCCCTGCCCTTTTCCTAGCCAGCCCAGTGACGGCCCCAAATCCTGGGCAGCGAGTGGAGCAGTGCAGCCCAGGACGACGCGGGGTCTCCGTTGGCTGACCCTGAGCTGAGGGGCTGTGATGGCGGCTCGTTCTGACATTTATTTTACAAATATTCCCTTTTCCTTTTGCTTCAAAAGCTGCCGCTTTGCTTAAAAAACTATCTGTTACTCGAGCGCTCAGATAAACCTCCGCAGGTAAAATTATATCTGAGATATGGCCCGAGGGTCCGTTTAAGAATACCGGGCAAATTATCAGCTGCATTTATCTTAATTACTTTGGGGGAAAGTGGAGGCTGGCGTTGAACGGGGCGGGAAGCGGGGGTGCGTTCCGCCTTATCGGGGTGCGTATTGGAGATCCTTTAACAGGAGGGAGATAAGAGGAGCACGTGGGGAGAGAACGACGCCTTCGAAATTGACAGGGAGGCGGCCGCGACTCGCGCTTAAAGGCACGACCCGTCGCCCGCGGAAGCCGCCGAGGGCTGGCGCCGGGCACCGGCCACTCGCCTCCGTCCTCGTGTTCCTCTGAGACCAACTTGTGGAGGGTGTGAAAAGGCTCCCGACTCACATCTTGGCCGAGTCCTCCTAGAACAAACCCCGCAACCTGCCGACACCACACGCCCTCACTCTGGACACAACGCAGAACCAGGGCCTTAACTCTGAGGGTGCTGGGAGCCCTGGAATTTCAAGCAGGGCCTGGAGGGTCCGGCCGACGCTGCACAGGATGGAGCTGGGGGTGCAGCATGGTCTGCGGCAGAGTGGACATGGGAGGAGAAGGGGCTGGCTGTCCACGCCTGGGCTCTGCCCAAGAAGCTGCTCCCTGACCTCAGCCCCCAGGTGGCAGCGGCTCGCCTGGCGCATCCCAAAGGCCCATGTGGATCCGGAACGCGCTTGCTGGCGCTGCTGACCGCCGGCTGGCATCAGGAGGGCTGCCAGAAATCAAAGGCAGGATCCCCGCCTGGCCACCACTCCCACGAGGGACCGCCCCCGACACCCGTGCTGACCGGTGCTCTCTGGTCCCCTGGACACCAGCAGCTCTCCGGGGGCCTCGGTGCCGGAACTGCAGGATGGGAGTGACCACACTGGCCCTGACACAGGCTGAGCAGGGAAGGGCCGAGGAGTGAGACCGGAGACTTCAGAGAAAGAAAGGTGCACAGTCTGCGGAGGTCAGGACGCTGGGGACGCACGCTTGCCTGGAGCCGCGGGGAATCCTGCGCCCTGGTCCCTGAGCGCCTGCTTCAGTGCCCACCTGCGAGAGGTCTACACCTGGGCTGCCTGGGCCCTCCCACCCCGCTGCCCTCCGCCCTCACCTGCCGCCACTCTCCTGGGCACCTGCTCGCCTCTGCCACCCTCCGCGTGGCCGCGGGCCAGGCGTGCTCCTGCCCAGGCACCTGCACGGGCCGGGCCCTCCCTGGATGCCTCCTTCCCTCCTCCCCGGGGCAGCCCCAGTGCTGCCTGCGCCGGGAAGGCTCCCCGAGCTGGGGGCTGGCACAGCCTCTGCCACGAGGCCCGTCTGCCAGTCGCTTGGGGAATGTCCTTTTTTGATCTCTGCCGACTGCTGCGCCGCCCCCCGCTCCACACAGCTGCCGCTCGAGGCGGGCGCAGGCTGCAGTGGCTCAGGCCCCACTCTCTGCCCCTTCCTGCCCAGGGTCCGGCCCAGGCTGGAAAGGAGCCGGGTCTGCCCAGCCCTGCTGCCGACCTCACGGGGCGCCTCGGGCAGCCCTGCGGCCTCTGTCGGTAAGGGGGCGTGCCCCCGACCCCTCAACACAATGCCACAGAACGGGACGAAACACGCACCGGGGAGCCTGGGGCCCAGCCCTCAAGGAGGAGGATGCTCTTCAAACCTGGGGCTCCAGGTCTGGGGGGCCAGCAGGGGTGGTGTGCAGGGTGGGGCCAGGTCCCCCTCAGCACACACAGCTGCACACACGTGTGCCCACAGGCGCGTGCGTCCACAAACACGCGGACGCACGCTGGTTTGCACGCGTGCACGCCCGCATACACACGCACGTGCACACGCACACGCATGCCCCACGCCCGCACACCCCTCCCGGGGCCGTGCAGGGGCTGCCCGCTCTCTGCCTCTGGCCCTCGTTTCTAAATGACGCCTCGGGGATGCTCTGCGCACGGCAGCCAGCGGGCGGGGGGCTGCCAGGGCAGGCAGGCATGGGGGTACAGAGACCGTGCCCTGGGGCTCCCCATCTCTCCACGTAGCGCCCGAGTCCAGGAATGTGTGCTGGCAAGGCCTTCTGGGAACACGTCTCACACCCTTGAGGGTAGCAGTGTACCAAGCTCAGCCTAGCACACTCCGGCTGCCCCTCACCTGGCCCTTGGAAGGCCCTTCTCGCCTGCTTAGAGGGACCACCTGGGTCCCGTGTGCAGGGAGCATACTGGGACTCAGCAGCCCCGGGACACGCCCAGCCGAGTCCGGGCTGAACGAAGCCGACTGTCCCAAAGCCAAGAGGCGGCTCGTCCGGGGCAGGCTGGTCAGGGCATGGAGGACCTGGGACGGTGGCTTCATGGAAGCCACTTGGAAAGCCGTAGTGGACGGGCCGTTTTCTTCAGGTTCACCCAGCTGGCAGTTTGGCCTCGGAACTCCAGTACAAGGACCTCTGGGGGCACCTCATCCAGTGCGCTCACTTCACAGGTGAGGAGTGGCAGCTCAGAAAAGGCGCTGGCTTGCCCAAGGGCACACAGTGGCACAGCCAGGCCAGGCCAGGGCAGCGGCCCAGCGACACTCAGATCAGCCGACGGCAGAAGCTGGGGTGTCGGAGGGACCAGCCCCGGCCTCCCGGAGAGGCGAAGGGAGGCACCACTCTGAATGCCGAGCAGGGGTTCTGGAAAAGCACCAACAGCGCCCAGGCCTGCCCTTGCCTCGGAGCTCCAGCTACACAAGCCCCCGTCCCGTCCACTGAGGACGGGAGGGTAGGTGAGAGGGAGGGGTTCTGAGGGCCCCGGAGGGGAAGCTGGGGGGTGGAGGCGGCTCGGGCCCTAGGTTGGACCCGGCCCCCGGTACGGCTGCAGACCCAGGCCTCGGGCTCTGTCCGGAGCAGACGTCTCCCCTTGGAGACCTGAATCCCTGTGGTCCGTAACTACCCTCCCCCTACCCGAGGGCCCCAGCAGAAAGGCAGGAAGCCCAGCACCCCAGCCTCAGCGGGCCCTGGGCCTCGGGCTCAGGGTCATGCTGGGAACACCCTGGAGGGTGAAGGGTGTTCAAGGCTCCGTGTCATCTTGATTTGGTGGGAAAGGCTGTCTCCGTCCTTTCCCCCAAACGACCCACACTCGACTGTTGATTTATAAACATCGAAGTTGTCCTCCCCGACTTGAACCATTCAACATGGAGTCCTGCGGGCACCGTCGTGACGGCGCTGGCATCTGGAGCGGCTCTGTCCGTGGCCCTCTCTGGCTCCACTACCCTTGGGTGAGAGAGGGACCTCCAGACCTCTGCTGCCCAGGGTAGACCAAGGACCAGTGCCCAGAGGCCCAGTCTGGGTCTGAAGCCCGGGCTGGGGTCAGAGTGTGTGGGGAAGTTTACACGCTGTCACCCTGTGACCCTGACGTGTGACAGAGAAGAGCTGGGATCCAGGCGGGAGGAGGGAGAGGTGGGGACGCTGCAGAGTGGGGCTGGGGAGCCCGGAACGCGTCGGGCCTCCCCGCGTGCTCTGCGGGCTTATCTGGGGCCGGGCTTGGTTCTGGCTCCTCCAGGCCTCAGGACAGGGTGTCCCGGGCAGTCCTCTCACCTGCCAGCCAGCCCGGGGTGTGCATCAGACCCATTTTACAGGAGAGGAAGCTGAGGCTGCGGCAGGTAAATGAACTGGGACACGGCTGTGGGATTCCCAGCCTGTGCCCCCCCCTCCCCCGGACCCCCGGGTGGGGTCTGGAAACTTCCTGGCTCGTGGAAGCAGCCCATCTCGCCCCGAGCAGGCCTCCACATGAGAAACGGGAGCCCACATAGAGGTCACTGTGCTCGGCGGGGACCCGGGGACGGCGGGCTTTAATGAGCTATCTCCCGAGTGACAAGATTAACGAGCTTCCTTGGCTGCGTTCATTACTGTCCCGTCAGGTTCAGAATCCTATCAGCCTCTTTTCTCAATTAAAAGTGATTATGATTTCACATCCTCAGGACCAGCGATCAGTGAATCCCCCCACTCGGGGTTCTGAGTTGGGGGCTTGGGGGAGGGCCGTGTGCCAGGCAAGGCATCCCGGGCAGTCGGTCCGACGAGACGCCTGCCGCCTGCCGGACTCAGGGCTGTACCCCCGGGAAGCAGGCAGGCACTCAGCCCCCGTTACAGATGAGGAAACTGAGGCTGAGCGTGTAGGGGCCGGGCTCCTCTGTGCTGGGCTGGGATGGGCGCCCCGCTCTGGCCACTTCCAAGCTCTGTCCACTCTCCTGCTGCCTCGTCCTCCACGGACAAGCCGGGCCCGCATCCTGAGAGGGACACAGGGGTTGGAGTCCTGCTGTGGGTCCCCGATGCTGCAGGGGCTCCCTCGGCTGCAAGGGGCATCTGCCATCACCCCAGTGCCCAGACGGGACACCGAGGCTCTGAGAAGGGATGTGATCCGTCCACAACCACACAACCGGAAGTGGCCCTGGACAGGACTGTCCCCCGGTGTTTCCTGCGAGGCTGTCCTCTGGCAGTGCAGCCTCGGCCAGTCTCTGGGCACCTGGGCTCTGAGGGCCTGGCTGATCCAGCTGACCGAGTCTCCCCGTGAAGCATCCCCGAGGGCGCCCTTGCTGGGGGCGGGTGACCCGGGCTTGGGAGGGGCCGAGCTGGGTGGTGGTGGACCCCTGGCTGCAGCGGCCTGGCTCCGAGGAGCCCCAGATCCCAGGAGCGGGGGTGGCTGCCCTCCTTGGGGCATCCTCCAGGCTTCGCTGTTCCAGAGGGCGGGAGGCCACAGGGCAGGAGGGTGGAGGTGGGTCCGCGGTCAGGCCGCCCTCCCCCTGCAGCCTGGCGGCCCTCGTTCCCTGACCCACCTGAGGGCCTCGCCCCTGCTGCCGTCCCCCTCCCGCGCCTCCTGGCCGGCTCGCTCCCACCTGGCTTTGGATCCCGGCTCTGTGGCCCCAGCAGCCTCGCGGGGCCTCCGGGGGCTCCTCTGGCTGGAGTGGGGGAGGAGCGCGTGTTTCCCTCTCACCGTCCCTTGCCAGGCTGTCCAATGGGCCAGGCCGGCCACCTTTGGCCACATTCATTCCTAGTTCCTGAGGCCCAGTAGGTGCTCACGTCTGGGGAGCCCTCGGCTTGTTGGGGTGAAGTCTGTGGGTAGCGGGGGGCATGCAGGCCGGGGGGAGGAGGCCAGGCAGGGCAGCCCCTTCCTTCCTCCTGGAGACACTTGGGACTTAGGGCCCGAGGGACATGAGGTGTGACAAAGTGCAGGGAGCCAGAAGCCCCACCCACGGCCTCTAGCCCGTTTCCCAGCTGCAGGGCCAGCTTGCCTCACTGTCCACCCCCAGCCCTCACGCTCGCTCTGCCAGAGCTCAGTGTCACCGTCTCACCAAGGCCCCTACGGCATCCTCCCTGCCGGTTCCTCCCCTGACGGCACCTGTCACCTCCCCTCCTAGAACACAAAGCGGGGAGGGGGGTGGTGGTGGGAGGGGGCTGGGGACTGGGCTCCCTCCCCGCTGTCCCCAGAGCTCACCCAGGGCCCGGCTGCAGGGGGCACCACTGTCCACAGATGGGAAAGCCAAGGCCGAGGCTACAGAGCCAGGGGCAGCGCGGGGACGGAGCCACGCCTGTACTAAGCCACCCACCCCTGCCTCGGCAGGACACCCCTCGGCAACCTCACCCCAGGCCCGGGCAGGGAGCACCCCCATCACGGCACCCACCAGCTCTGCGTGGAAGAGGAAACCAAGACCTGGAGGGTGAACGCAGAGCCAGTGGGTCGTGGAGCGGGGCCGCAGGCCGACGGGGCGGGGGCTCACCCACGCAGCCCGGTGCTGGAGACAACAGGGCTGCTGGGCCTCCAGGGCAGCGACGGCTCTTCCTGGAGGCTGCCCCGTCCCAGCCTCTCATCTACGGTCTGTTCACTTGCTCAGCGCCCCGCTGTCCCGTCCGCCCTCCTCTGGGGCTGTAGGAAGGACGGACGACTTCTGAGCGAGACCTCCAGGCCTGTGCCGCTGCTCCTGCCTCGCACCCCCCCCCCCCGCCCCCTCCTCTCCGCGTGGGGCAGCCTCCCTGGTCTCACCCGGCCCCACCCTCTCAGACACGCCTATTCGGCCGCTTCTCCCCATAGACGACGGAGCTTTCCATGAGTTTAATGTGTTTCTGTGTCCCCCAGTGCCAGGGACCCTGCCGGATCAGCATGTGTTTCTTCAAGAAGCGGGAGGGGCCAGACCGCAGGCCGCCGCCCGCCATCCTTCGCTCCGCTGACGGGTTCGCGGCTGCACGAGCGCCTGGTGCCCACCCCGCCTGCTGGGCAGCTGCTCAAGCCAGGAAATCCAGCACAGAGGCAGCTCTCTGATTTTTTAGGAAAAGCCAGACATCTAGGTTTTAAAGTGAAATCTCCCCATTTTGAAACTCTGGCAACAAATTCACGTAAGACAAAATAAGGACCGTGGGCCGAAGCGCCTGGGGCGACTGAGCCTGTGGTTGGTCTCGTGTGACCTTTCTTTGGGTGGGGTCCCTCCCAGACTGGGCCCACGGTGGTGGTGGTGGGGGCCTGGGTTCACCCAACCCCTCATTCACTCATTCACCTGGTGGCCAGGCTCCCCTCCAGGCGCTGGGACAGGACCGTGGACAGAACAGGATGGACACGGACCCCACCCCACGAGGCCCAGTTTAGGGCAGTCAGGATGTGAACACAGGTCTCCCGACGCCACGGCCGGTGCAGGCCTGCGGTATCCGGGAAAGTTCTAGGATTCCCGGAACCCCTACTGGAGTGGGAAAATCCTTCACTATGGGTCAGAGAGGTTACTCCACGTGCCCCAGGTCACACAGCAGGCTGCATGGGCTGCAGAGAGGGCCGGCTGGGGGAGGCTGAGCAGACGGGGGCAAGCTGAGCACGGTGGCCTTGAGCCAGGCCCCCACCCAGGCATGTTCCTGGCCTGAGGCTGGCCTGGGTTCCAGCAGGGACAGAAGCGTTCAGGCTCTCCTCCCGGGTGGCAGATGCCAGCGGCTGCCTGTCATTGCCCGTCACCTGACCACCCACAATGAGCAGGCGGGCCTCGCCCTTTCCAGGTCCACTGCCAGCCGCCCGCCTGGTAAGGGTGGGGTCCCTCCCTGGGCAGGGCAGGGCTGGCTGGTGGCGCGGCCTGCTAGATCCGCAGGACACTGGAAGGGGGGACGGGGTCCCTTCCGGTGTGTGACAAGCAGGAGAACTTCATCCTCACTCTGCAGATAAGCCCAGAGGGGTTGAGACAGTTGCCCATGAACACACAGCTGCCAAGCTGCAGGGCCCGGAGACCTGGGTTGGCCTCTGTCTGGCTGCATCCCTGGTGCCCCTCTCTCGCTGGACCAGGCCACCATCTCCTGCCAGGTGACTGTGATGCCCCATCCCTGGTTTCCCTGGTGGCTCCTGTACTTCACTCTCCCCAGAGCAGCCAGGGGGTCTCTCCAAGCACAGATGGGGCCACATCCCCCTCTGTAAATGCTCCACAGCACCACTGGTACTGGACTCAAGTCCCACCCTGGCCCACGAGCCCCTGCACCATCGGGGTCTTGCCTCCTGGGCCTTCTAGGAAGCCTCGAGCTCAAGCACACCTCGGGGCCTTTGTTTTGAGGTTCGCTGTGCCTGGAACGTTCCTCTTAGAACTTCCGTGTCGGCTGCCTGGGCTCTGGACCCTCAGCTCAATGCACCTCCTTGGAGAGTCCGAACAGGAGTGAGTCACCTTCTAGTCTGTGTCCCGTTGCTTGTGGCTCCTCCACCCCGAGTCCGTCTTTGCCCAGGCAGTGCGAGGGTGGGGGACAGGAGTGCTGTGGGCTGAACTGTGTCCCCCGCCAAAGATATCACCAAGTCCCACCCCCTGGCCCCTGTGAGTGCAGCCTTATTTGGAAATAGGGTCTTTGGAGAGATGACTGATTTAAGATGAGGTCATCCTAGGTGAGGGTGGCCCTAAATCCAGTGACGCCGTCCTTACGAGAGACAGAAAAGGAGAGACACAGACACGGAAGAGAGACCATGTGAAGACGGAGGCAGAGACTGGAGGGGTGTGGCCACAAGCCAAGGATGCCTGGAGCCCCAGGAGCTGGAAGAGGCAGGAGGGACCCTCCCCCAGAGCCTCCAGAGGGAGCGCGGCTTGACCAACCGTCCACTTCTCTGTGAACAGCCCACTCCGACCAAAATGCTTGGGGTCATGCTGCCCCCTCCTCTCCACCCCGACAGCTCCACATTCAACCGCATCCGGGGTCTGACGTCCTCCCGGCACCTGCACCTCGGTGGCCCTGCTCCCCCCTGGTGGACCACTGCGGTCACCTTCCTGCACCCGTCACCACCTCCCCACTGCCTTCTCCCAGCAGCTGCCAGGGCAGGACCTCTGCCCGGAGCCCTCGCACACCCGACCCAGGTGTGCTTCACCTCAGCCTCCTCTGCCCAGAGCCGGGCTCCCCAGACAGCCACGGATGGCTCGTCTCTGGCCACAGGCTGGCCGCTCAGCGGGCACCTCTGACCACCGGGGCCACCTCAACACCTTGTCCCCAGGACTTGCTATCTCCTTGCCCTGCTTTATCCAGTTTTAATGTAAATTTCAGGGACTTCCGCGACTCCGCGCTCCCAATGCAGGGGCCCTGGGTTCAATCTAGTTCCCTCAGGGAACTAGATCCCACCACATGCCGCAACTTAGAGCCCGCGTGCCGCAACTAAGAGCCCACCTGCCGCAACGAAGATCTCGCACGTGGCAATGAAGATCCCGCGTGCCGCAACTAAGACCCGGTGCAGCCAAATAAATAAATAAATAAATAAATAAATAAATATTAAAAAAATTTCTTCATGAAGTGTATCATACGTAAAAAAGCACATATTTACATATATTCATAGAGCACACACGTTTATACAGCATATACATGCGCGTACGTATGGGTACACACACACACATACACACATGCACACACAGCACGTAAGAGGGAGCATGCTGCCCTGAAGACCCCTGTGTCCCCACTGCCCCTGCGGGGCTTCCCCACGCAGGGCAGGCCGCCAGCCTCCATCACAGACGGCACTTTTGCCCGGGCGAGATCAGACTCCACGGTCTCGCGTTCCCCTCCTCTATCCCCGACTCTGTTTGCCAGCATCCTGCCATTTCACGGCTAGCCCTGCGGTGTCCCCCGGGGCGCTGACATCGCACCTGCAGAGCTGCAGGGTGGGGGGCGGGTGGGACTGAGCCACAGTGAGGTCGGGGACGTCCTTTCCCTGCACACTGACCTGAGCTCAGGGCTCCCGGGGGGACTTCCATGGACCGCACTCTGGGGGTCTCTGGAGGCACGACCCACGCTGTGGGCCTGGAAGGCGAAGCCCCCGTCCCCTCGCCTCCCTGCAGAGGGGCCCGATGCAGAGGCCTGGCCAGGCAGGGGCCCTGGCCCCACGGGGTGCAGCCCGAATAACGCGGATATTCATCCCAGACAAGCCCTGGCTCTGTTGGCCTCCGAGGGCGGCGCTGGCGGAGGCCCGAGGAACGTCCCCCCCCCCCCCCCCAGCCCTCTGGCTGTTTTTCTTTCATCAGTTGGAGAGAAGGAGGGAAGAAAGGAAGAAAGTGGAATACTTTGCAGGGACCGAAAAGGCACTGTGACCATGTGTTCCCTTGATGGCCATGGGGTGCCCGACCCGGGGAGTCCTCTCCCGCTGGCCTTTGAGATTGTGGAGGAGGGGGGCCGGCCTTGAGCCAGCGAGGGTCTGCAGGGACTGGAGGGGACAAGGCCCATCCAGGAAGCCTGTGTGAGCCAACCCCTGGGGACTGGAAGGGGGCCTGAGAGAGACACGGAGGAGTGAGAAGATTCCGGAAGGGCAGTGCGGCGCATACAGTTGGTGCTAAGTGAGCATCTGCTGGAATGACTTCTGGGTGGCTGGCAAAGCTGTTCTGAGCCCCCTGGAGTCTGTGACCCCGACCTCTCTTTAGGGCCTGTCCCCTCACACCGGCCTGATGGCAACAGCCCTCTCTCTCTCTGCCCTCAAGCTTTAATTCCCCTTTGTTTCTGTAAAGCTTGTACTGCTGCTCCAGAAACGGACTAAAGGGGGCTTAGGAAAAATGATGCCTACACCACAGGTGGTCAAGACAGAAACCAAAAGCCAAAAACCTCATAGGAGGTTCAAAGTAAGCTCCACGCTTCCGGGCCACCAAGGCCAAAAGGGAAGAAAACACGGTGCGCTTGTCTCTTCCGTTAATCCGACCAGAGGGGAGCACACATCGTAAACCGTTTTCCTGCAACCCTGCTCACCAATCCCTACCTCCCAGCATGGTGGTGAGATTAAAAGAGACGCCAGGTGTCACACACCTGGCCCATAGCGTCTGCTCAGCGGCTGTAAATTCCCTCCTCTGTGTCACAGGTGAGGAAGCTGTGGCTCAGAAAGGCACATGGCTTTCGAGGTCATTGCGCAGCGAGTGAGTACAGGAGGCCAAGGGCCGAGACTGGCAGCTAGGGCTCGTCCTCTCTGCTTTCCCTTCTTGGGCGGGAGGGGGGTCCCGGCCCAGGTGTTGCCTGTGTCTGACCGCGCGCCCAGCCGAGGTCTCGGAGCTGCCAGGAGCCCGGAGGGGCAAATCACCAGGGCCAGTCTCTCCCCAAAGCATGCGTGGCAGCTCTGGGGGCCCTGGGCACAGGGACCTGCCACTCGTGGTCTGCCCTCCTAGGCCGCTGGGGGCTTCTCATCTCGCTAGGAGGGACCACTGGAGACCCAGACTGTTAGAGGATCTTGAGTGGGGAGAACACAGAGTAGGGAACGACGGGGCAGCGCATGCCTTTTGGCAGGAAGGTGACCCTCCAGGGGTGACGCCGACCCAGGGGGGGCTGTGACCTGGGGTTACCCTGACCTGGGAGTGCTCTTGACCTGAGGTGACCCTGACCTGGAATCAAGCCTGTGGAGGCTGCGGCCTGCACATCCTGCTGCTCTGGGATGAGGGGACCAGAGCCTCAGGGGCTGAAGGACACGCTTGCCATGGGCTCCAGCTGACGGGAGAGGAAGGGGAGACAATGTGCTGTCCCACTCTCTGCCCAGCTGGCATGTCCCCATGGTCCCCTGGCTGTCTCCCAGGCAGCGGGAGTGAGCGCCACTGCACGCACTAGAAAGCCAGACCCTGCCCTTGACCTGGGGGCTCTGTTGCCTCCCCACTATGGGACCAGGGACCCCGCCCTGGCCATTGTCCGTAGGGGCAGGTGGTGTGCACGGCAGCCTGAGGCAGGTGGACCCCAGAGAGAAGGGTCCTGGCCCCGCTCAAGAGCTGGGGGCCCAGGCCAGTCAGCCCCCTCTCAGGAGAGTGGGACCGAGGCTGTGTGGTGTCGTGGTCAGAGCACATGCTCCACCATTTCCTTGCGGCGTGACTTCAGGCAACTGACCTAACCTCCCCGAGCCCCATTCAGCCACCTGTCAATAGGTCTGACAATCGTCCCTACCTCACAGGGTCTGTGGGGTTACATCAGACAGTGTATGTAAAGCACTGAGCTCATTACATGCTTCAGTGAATGTAAACTATTATTTCATTATTATTATTTTTGCATTAACTCACCTCTCGCATTGCCCGGAGGATGCACAGACAGGCCTGGATGTAAGAGATGAATTTAGATATTTTAAAAGTGATGTGAGGAAAACATCTCTCTGGGACCGCATTTCCCCATCAGAAAAATGGGTATGACACCACCAGCCCTGCCCACCCCCGGGGCTCTGCTGGGAGGGTGGTGTCTCCGCTGAGCTGGTTCTCGGAGGCCTGGTGACTCCCTCCCAGTCTGTGCCCCTTCCCCTGCCCCAAGTGTCCAGCAGATCGTGCCTGTCACAAGGTTCCTGCCCAGGCAGGCTCTGAGGCAGGCAGTGTGCATACGTGCATCTGTGTGCACACGCACGTGGGAAACTCTGGTGTGCACCCACATGTTCGGGCACATGCACTGGCATACACACACAGGCAGCTCTGGGCCAGCCACTTCTGCCCAGGGACACCGGCCCCGCAAGGCCCTGCTACCTGCCCGGCCGAGGCTGGCCGCTGGCTCCTGCTGGGGTCACAGAGGCTGGAGAGCGGAGGCTGGGCGCCATCCCGACAGGCTGGCCTCAGGCACCTGCAGGGGACGACTGATAGATGCCACCACCTCCAAGCCTGTAGGCACAGCCTGTTGATCTTTTTTATCCTTAAAACAATGTGCTTATGCTAATTTTAAGAAAAAGACTGGAGGAAATAATAGAAAAGCAACCCGGAAGCCCAAAATGCCATCCGTGGGACTTGGTCACCGTGTCACAGCCCCCAGGTGCCCTGGGGAGCCGTCTTGGAGATTAACGGGGAGCCAGTGGGCTGCGGCTGAGATGCCCACCCTGTGCGGCCCGAACAAAGAAGCGAGGTACCAACGGCGCACGCGGTGTAATCTGTCTCGTAAAAAGCAAACAGAAGCCGTCTAGGCACCGGACCCGCGCACACGGAGAGGATTCTGGAAGTTTGTGGAGGGGATTGGAGGGGACTGACAGGGCCTCGCCTGCTCACTTTTTAAACATCTGTGCCTGAGTTTCTGACACAGAGCAGGAATTGCTTTGATGATGAACAGAGTCCAAGAGGCACCTTCTGAGGAAGCCCGTCCCCCTCTGCTGAGCTTGAGATGCGGGTCCCCAGCCGTGGGGGATGGGGAATGCGGGATGTGGGGTGCTCCTCTGGGGGAGGGGGGCTGCACCCCAGAGGCTCTGCAGGGTACCTTCAGGGAGGGGCAGGACCGCCTCCCCGCAGGCCCGGAGGTGAGCAGCCATGCCAGCCCCTCCCCCCACGCCCCCCAACACCCCCCCGCCCCCCCGCGCTGGAACACAGCTCTGGGCTCCACGCATGCGCAGTTTCCTGGCTGGTGTGTCCTCTGGCCAGGCCGGGCCGTCGCAGGGCCTGGCTGGGCACCATGGCTGGTGGTGGCAGTGAGCCAGCTCCGAAGCCCCGTGGAAAGTTGTCCCTGGCTCCTGCCACCTTCCAGCTTTTCACATCTCAGCTGCTTTTAATTAGTTTCCTTCAAAGTCCCCAACAGCAATTCAGCCACGTTAGCGCTCGCCAGCTGCCAAGACTTGTGTGTGTGCACCCGCGCATCAGCCCTTGCGGGGGGGGGGGGGGGGGGGGGGGGGGGGGCGCGGCGGGGCGGGAGAAGAATGCAGGAACCATCTTGAGTTGCTAAAGCGCAGGGGCTTTTCTGCTTCTGGGGCCAAGAGCTGCGGGCTGGAGGGCGTTTGGGGCCTGGGCCGTGGGGCGGGCCAGCAAGGCTTGGATGGGCTGTCGACGGCCAGGACACTGTGGCCACGCTGGGGCGGCTGGGAGGGGCTGGTCTTCACTGTCTGGACACTCCAAACCTTGTCTGCATTTCCTGGGGCCCTGTAGGGCCCCCGCCACACACGCTGCTCTGCTCCTGTTCATGCTACCGGGCTGGGGACCCAGGCCCACCCTCTCTCAGCCTCTTCCACCCACGATCCCCTCCAGGCCCTGAGGTGCAGATGCAAACGCCCAAAGGGGCGGGGCGAGAACACAGGTGAGGTGGGTGCGCTGGGGGTGGGCAATAGGGAATGCCGGGGACTGTGGCCAGCAGGGGCTTCAGGCCCCAGCTGACTGTTTCCTGGCAGCACGATGGGCCCAGTGTGGATGCTTCTCTTGGGTTTCCACCAGAAGCTTGGATATCCTTGTGGAGTTCTATGGTTTTAAAAGCAGCTGGGGCCAACTAAATACACAAGGTGGATTTGACCCGGGGCTGCTAGTCTATGCAATCTCCATCCTGCTTGTGGATGCACCCGAGGTTCAGGGCTTGACCCTTATTTCTACTCCTGGACCCTCCCTGCACCTGCAGATGTTCCCTCTGTGGGAACATCTGCTTCTGGCCTGCCCAGCACCCATCCTCCTGTTCCTGGCAATAGCACCTTGGGTTTCCTCTGGGAAACCACCCTCCCCTCTACTGTGAGCATGTGGTTCTGGTGGGGCTGACCCTCCCCTGTTCTGTTAGACTGAATTCTGATGCCACTATTTGAGCACCTGGATCCAGCTATGCCTGAAGCTCGCCCTGCATAACCCAGTTATGTGAGCCAACAGAGTATCCTTTTTACTTAACCTATTTTGAGTTGAGTTCTAGTCCCCTGTGGCTGAAAAGCATCCTGACCAATATAACCTCACAGGGGTGGGGGGCGGGGCGGTCACAGGTGACCCTGCTGGGTGTCAGTTTTGTTCTGGGTCAGCCGACGGCTCTCTGGAGGGGCCCGATGCGCCCAGTGATCTGCTCGTTACCTCTCTCCTCACTCGGCCACCTGGACTCGCCTCTCTCCCCGTGGTCTGAGCCTCCTTCCCACTGTCCCCCACCTGCCAGCTGAGAAGAAACAAACCACCCCTGAGTGCATTTGTTCACACACTGGCACACGCCTCCTGCCCACCGTGGGCTGCGAAGCAGCATCCTGCACCAGAGATTTCCAAACTGTTCTTGTCCACACTTCCGGAGCCCCATAGCTTCTGGGGCCCAGCCCTCCTCTCCGCCGAGAGGGCCTAAGGGGATGAGACCGTAAGGGGATACAGCGACAGGATGACCTCCGATTCTTCACACCGGAAACTCACTAACACACCATTGGAAACGCCCCCGCGGCTGAGCACCAGTGTGTCTTGCCTCTGAAGGGCTGACTGCTCTCCTTGAAGTCTTCACAGGCGAAATGACGCAGCATCTGGCATTCGCTTTAGAAAATGCAGCAAGAATAAGCATGGGGGCAGGCTGCCAGGTGTTAGTAACCATGGCAGCAGGTGATGGGCAAAGCTCGGGATGCCTCTCCTGCTACCTTTGTTTATATTTAAAAAGGCCCACCATAAAAACATGAAAACAGCTATCCTACAAAACAACTACCACCACAAAAATGCCAACTGCTTTTCTAAGGATCCCAGAATTGCCAGGGAGCTTTGGGCCACCTGACAGCACGTGGACACTGTCTGCGCTGTCAGCTCCAGGAGGAAAGCTTTCTAGACGGAGGGTCCCTCAGCATGGTGAGGGCAGTGGGCGGTCCCTTCTGGGCCTCTACGCAGACCAAGAGAATGTACGGTCCAAACTGGGCACCTGTGAGAGTGCAAGGGTAGTAAAAGAATCCAAGCTAGTCATTCACAATAATTGCAAAATAGAAAGGGTCCCCGATCAAGATGATAAATAAGCAAGTAGAGATTCACACAGTAAAAAAGTGGGATGCATTCGTGGGGCACCTGTGCCTTGTTCCGGGGGCTGCTCCCCAGTCCCAGTGTGCCCTCCACAGGCAGCTTGCGAGCTCCCTGACCCCATCCGCCCCTCCCCTCCCTGCGCCTGGACTTTGTAAAAGTTGAGTGTCCTGATCTCTACGTGCCTTCCACATATTTGAGCTCTGGTATGTGTGGCTGGTGTTAGCATTTATGGTCTTATCTTCCTAGGGTGAACTGGTCTTTTTATGGGGTCTTTCTGTTCCCCTCGGGTTGGTCAGACGAGAGAATCAGCAGAGCCCAGGAAAGCTTAACTGGCCATGTGACACTGGGCACACCGCCCCCGCCCCCCCACCGCCCCACCCAGCTTGTTTTCCCACCTGGAAAATAACCCGGTGAGGGTGACGAGTGGCCAGCGGGCCTGCACGGACTAAGGGCCCCAGAGACAGCAGAGTGAGGCCATGAGGCAGGCGTGCCCACCCCCCACCACGCCCTGCTCCTGGCAGAGCTGTGAGAGCTCAGAGAAAGCGGTGAACACTGGAGGCCTGGGGCACAGGTGTGGACCCAGGTGGACAGTGGAGGAGTCAGACCGTGACTGGGGGCCAGGCCCCACTGGGATGGCCAAACGTCTGTCTCCATGGGAACCTTCGAACACTACCTGTCCACACGGCATTCTCATCCCAGCACACTGTGCTTCGGAGAGTTTTACCATCCTGCCGCGGGGCAGCATCTACTCCTGGTGCCCGGAGTCCTCCATCCACCTGTCCACCTGGGTTACTCAGCCTCCTGAGTTGGATGGGAAGCTCCTGGAGGACAGGGCCTAGTTTGAAGGGTTCACTCTTGTGTCTGCTGCTCGGCACAATGCCTGGCAAACGCAGTCATCCATCTAGCCAACCCATCCACCCACCATCTACCCACCCATCATCCATGCATCCATGCATCCACCCATCCATCCACCATCCATCCATCACCCATCCATCCACCCACCGTCCACCCACCATTCACCCATCCATCCATCATCCACTCATCCATCCATCATCCATCCTTCCACGCACCCATCACCATCCACCCACCATCCACCCATCGTCCATCCACCCATCCACTCACCATCCATCCGTCCACCATCCATCCATCCACCACCCATCCATCCACGCACCCATCACCATCCACCCACCATCCATCTATCACCAGGACTAGAATTCTAGTCTTGGGGCCCTGAGTGCTGTACTTTACCTCCCAGGTCAAAGTAGGGCTGACGGTGCTGCGATGCTTTGGAGTAAGCAACTGCCCCCCTCCCCAACCAGGTGAACCCCACCCCCCCCTCCCCCGAGAGAGGACCTGACATGATTGGCACTGGATGGCATGGGTGCCCGCAGCACAGACACCATCCCTGACACCGACAGCTGTGTTCCAAGGCTGGGAAGGGGACATGCCCTACCTCTCCCCCGTGCTCACTCCTGGTCAGCTCTGTGGTCCCATGGGGGGAGGGACCTTACGCAGCCATCTGGGGACTGGGCCCCTTTTCTCCTTGAGCCCATGCGGGGTCCCAGGGCCTCGTGGGCCAAAGAGCCGGCAAGGGGCTGGGGGTGGGGGAGCCAGACCAGATCCAGGACATGGTCCATCCCTCTCCTCAGGGAGACGCTACCTTGCTGACTCCAGGCCCCTTCCCATCCCCGTCCCATCCCTCGGCACCTTCCCTGGGCTGGCGCCGCCCCCGGCCGCAGTAACCCGCTGTGCTGGGGGTCCTTGAAGACCCTCCTGTGCCACCTGGAGAGCAGGGCACCTCTGCCTGTTATCGAGATGCCAAGAGGCACAGACGGAGCCAGGGTGCGATACCAGCTCACCCTCAGCCTCTGACTGGGGTCCCTGCACTGTGGCCCCTAGCTGACCTGCAGCCGAGCCAGCCCTCCTGTTGCCGCTGCTTTGTTTTCACAGCTGAGAGGAGGGACTGATTGGAGAGGCTGGGTCCCAGGCCCCGGGGATGCCGCTGGGTGCAGAGGTTCCAGAAAGCAGGCATCAGCAAAGTGCTTCCAGGAACCACAGTGACCACGCGGGACTGCGCTCCTTCCTGGCCAGCCTGGGTAGAGTGCTCCTAGGAGAGCAGAAGTCACCCTCAAAGGCCTAAGTGTGGGCCCCTCTGCCAGCAGGTGGGGCCTCAGTTTCCTCATCTGGAGAATGGAGCCAATTTTCGAGCTGCCAGACCCCGGCGGAAGCTGGGGTCATGAGGGTGCTGAGGTTCAAAGGCTGCCGCAGGCTGGGGCAGCACCCAGGCTCGGGTGTGCTGACCCTGGAGGTCAGGCTCGTCCACTGGTGCTCCTGTCCCCTCCCACCATGAGGGCCAATGGCTCCGGGCTCCCCAGCGATGGCCACGATGGCAGGTGCTGACAGGTGCTGACAGGAGCAGCTCACCTGGACCCTCCATTCACCCCAAGCGGCTACCTCCATCGCCTGGGCTGATTCTCACGCTGATCTGTGAGCAGGCACGATGACATAATCCCCAGCTCCTCCCTGAGGAATCGAGGTCCAGAGAGGTGGGGAGCACTGTCTGGGGCCACACTATGCTTGTGTCACGCAGAGCCTAGCAGTGGTAGGGACTGGAACGTGGCTCCCACCTCCTGGGTGCCCTGCCCCTGGGGTCTCAGTGCTCCTGCTGGCCTGTGGGCACGGTCCAGCCCTCCCACTTAGGTGGCCCTGGGCCCAGCCCTGGGGAAGGAATACCCATGAGACAGGGCTGCCTGGCTAGGGTGGTCTGAGCTGGCCTCTGCCCAAACCACCAACCACCAGCCACATGAGCACAGCCAGCTGGGACCAGCCAGCCTTCCGCCAGCCCAGTGCTGCCCCCTGAGGGGCCAGGGCAGGACCAGCAGAAGCACTGCTGCCAACCTGCAGAATCATGAAAAGTGATCAACTGCAGTTGTGTGAATCCCCTAGGCTGGGGCTGCTTGTTACACAGCAGTGGGTAGCTGTAGTCCTCAAAATCTCTCAGCTTTAGCTTTCTTCTCTAAGTGGGGTGTTGAGTGGATTAAACAGGATGGTGCAACTCAAGCTCTCAGCACAGTAAATGCAGACCAGTGACGGCTGTTGTAACTCTATCACCATCAGCTTTGTCCCAGGACCCATGAAAATGACTGTTTTCCTGTGGGAAAGCGACTTGGATCCCACCTGACCGTCTGCTCACAATCCCTGTCCCAGATGCTCCGGGCTACTGCCAAGGATGCAGATCCAAGTTCATGTGCAGAACTGCTGTCTCCCTTCCTCGGGGTGCCGGCCAGCCCACCCTCCTCACCAATGAACGCATCTTTGCACCCAACTGTGTCCTGAGCAGGGGGACCTCGGTGAGAAGTGAGGGGAGGGCCCCGTGCCCTTCTCACTGCCCCCCACGGTCACTGTAGGAGCCCCTCGGACTCCGCAGCAGGAGGGGCAGGGATCAAAGGCCTCATCCGAGGGAGGGGACACTCACTTCCTCCAGCACTGTCTCTATTTGCTGATAGAAAGCACTTTCTGAGGCCTTTGTTTTGTTTTCTCTGACTCAGCTTTGTCCAGTGTGCTGATGGAAGCGGCGCCGTCTGCCATGTGCCAACCCGGCCGGCACAGAGATGCCGCTGACCTGTGCCCCAGGGTCCAGGAGCCCTAACACCCAGGGGCCTGCGCCCCAAACGGGAGGCTGGGGGGTGAGGGCCAGGTTCCTCTCTCGACTGTCACTCCCAGATGCCAGGATGCCAGGACGTCTGCAACAAGGCGTCTGAGGTCGTCTTAGCCTGGGGGTTTCCAACTTTTGTAGCCACTGAAACCTTGGTTCACGTCTAAAAGAAATCTCACAGAGAGAATCCATCTATCCCTCCACCCGTCATCTATCTGTCTCACACATACATACAGGATACCTATATAAATACATATTCGGACTCATATTTTCTGACTTAGGAAGACGCACAGCCTTGCCCTCCCCCTCTCCTGAGAACCCTGAAATCTGCCCACCTCCCTCTGTTCTCACCCTCCCTGCCCCAACAGCCGGGGGACGGGGAGGATGGCGGGGAGGGAAAGGCCCAGGCTGTGAGACTGGGAGGGCCGCTCCCACCTCAGGTCCGGGGGTAGGCGCACAACACAGACCTGCCCCCGGGCATCCTCAGGCCGTGGAGACCCGGGAGTGGTGAGCACGAATCCACCAAGGAGAGGCTTCCCAGGACCTTTTGCTGGGCTGGCGGCTGTGGGACAGAGGCCTGAGCCATGGGGTCTCTCTGCGCCCCCTCGGGAGGGTCTCCTGTGAGGCCAGTGCAGCAAAGGCAGAGCCAAGCGGCTGAGAGGCCCACTCGCAGGCATTGCCCGGGAGCCTGACCATCCCAGGGCCCTCTCAACCCCACGTGCCAATCAGGAATTGTTCTGTCACTTGTACTCAAAGGAGTCAACGCATAAGAATGCGGTCAAGCTAAACGTGGCGTGACAAGGAGCAAGGACCCAGAGTGGGGTGTAAGATGGGAACGGAAAATGAGCAAACGGACAGCAGACATCCCTGAGGGTGACTCCGCCTTTGCGGGGGCCTGGGTGGAGGGGCCTCGGCCGGCAATGAGATGACCAGCGTGGGCTGAGGCGGCAGAGTCCACCTGGGACAGCCCAGTGCCGTGGCCTTCGGCGACAGGAGTCCGGAGGGGAGGGACAGTCTCAAGGCAGAGACCAAGGCTCTTGGTGGTGGGGGCCGTATGGTGGGATGGACAGACGGCCTCCTGGAACCGACATCGGGGTTCCAACCCCTACCCCTTGCTGGGTGTGTGACCTCAGAGGAGTCCCTGAAGCCTCGGAGCCTCAAACGGGAATTATAGTGTCTTAATATTAACCTGCCCGGAGGGGTACAGTGAGAGGAACACCAATCATCTGGGCAAAATCCCAGCACGGTGCCTGGCACGTGGTACACAGAACGGCACAGGATCCCAGGAACCCAAATGTGCGACTTATATGACGTTACATATATACTTACACACAGTTAAATATTAGTGTGATACGCTGTGTACAACACTACGTAACATACGGTGTCATAACGTGGAACGATACATCACGTACAATAACCTGTGTACCTATGTGTCGTCCACGTGTCTACCCACCCACCTCCAGAGCTTCCTAACTGGCTGGCTGTGGTCACAGAGAAACTTCCTGAGGACCTGCCTGCAGAGTCTGTCCCAGGTAGGGGGGTCCCAGGGCTGATCCAGTCCCGTGGGGGCCGCCTGAGCCAGCCTGAGGCTTCCCCGGGCGGAGGCGGCATCCTGGGGAGTAGGGAGGGGCTGGGCGGGAGACGGTGCAAGGCAGGCCGAGAGGTCTGGGTGCCCGGGGCGGACACGGCTGTCTGTGGGGACCATGAGGACGGAGACCCCATGGAAAGCACGACGCTGGGAGTCCCCGAGCCTCCTTCACTCACCCACTGGAACCTGCATGTCCCCTGGCACAGCTGGGCTCCAGGACACGCCAGGCATGACCCGAGGGAGCGCCACTGGGGAGCCGGGATGGGAGCGCGACCCCCTCCCCCTGCCCCCAGGCTGCCCTGGGTGCACGCAGTAACGCTCCCCCTCGCCCCCCAAAACCCGGCCTTCGAAGATGAGCCCAGAAGAATGTGAAATGCCTCTCTGGTCGCTTCTACAGACGACACATTGAGATGCTCGCTAGATAAAACACATCATGAAAGTTCACGCCACCTGCTTCTTTTCCTCGTGCAGCCACCAGAAAATCAGAAGCGGTCTCTGTGGCTTGCACCCCATTTCCCTCGATGGCACTGCTTTCTTGAGGTCCCATCGCTGCTCTACACTTCGGGGCCTGACAACCTCTCCTGAAGGCACGTGCCCGAGACGCCTGGTTGCCAGATGACGTCCGCTCCACCTTCTGGGGGAACAATGTCCGCCGCCGCACACCAGGCCTGGCCCTTGGTTGGCCAAAGCCCCTGCAGACCGATTGCCGGCCATACAGGTCTGCACCCCTGTGCCAGGAGGCACAGCTGTGCTGCGGGGCGCGTGGGGAGGCTGAGGGCCCAGGAGGGAACACACTGAGGACCCCGGCCTGGCTGACCCTTCCCGAGACCCTCGTCCTGCCCGACACGATGGGGTCCCCTGGGCCCTGTGGGGCTCAGCTCACAGCCCCCTGGACACCAGCTCCAACATCTTGCTCAACAGGCCCCGGGCAACACGGCACAGGAGGCCTCGGGCCTGCACACATAGATTCAGCACCTACGAACAGCAGGCAGGCCCTTCCGGAGCCTCTGAGGCTTTAATTATTCCCCAGGCACCAGCCCGGCATAAACACAGCCTGGACATCCAAGAAAAGCACGCTGCCGGCACGGGGAGCCTTTCTCAGAGCTAGACGCAGCCTGGGCACTGGCCTGCTGGTGAGCTTGTTCAGATAACAATCGGATTCGGGGGCCCTGAGCTGACCCTGGAGCGGGCACGCTCCCGCTCGCCAGGAGCGACCACCCCGGCCAGGCCTGGAGGGCCGCCGGCTGCCTTTCTTCCGCTGGGAGGGCACTCCGGGGTGGGGAGCAGGAATGCATGTGGGCTGGTCCGAGTTTAGAATGTATTTATAGACGGCTGCCAGCCGAGTGGTACCCTCGAGGTCAGCTTCCTGCCAGGCCCTGTGGCCAGATGTTTACTGAGATTGCAGAGACCGACCCACCCACGCACGCCCGGATTCATTCCACATCCATGCTCAGAGGCCGCTCCATGCTGGGGCCTGGCCAGACTCCGGGACCGGAGAGGAGCTGGCACCGGGTCCCAGCACACCAGGGACTTGAGACATGGAAGCATTGTGCGCAGGGCAGAGTTAAGAAGGAGCAGCGGAGGGGAGGGGACTCATGCGCCCTTGGAAGGGAGGCCTTCTCAGAGGAAAGGCAGGGCAATGCTAGAGGTGGGTTTTGAAGGATGAATAGAAGTTTTCCATACAGCCCAAAGAGAGGAAAAGAGCACACGTAATGATATGGTGGTGAGCAAGGAAGTGGTGTGCGTGGTCACAGCTGCTGTCCAGCGTACCGAGAACGTGGCATCCAGGGACAAAAAGATAAGGGCTTAAGAGGGCCTTGAACTTCAACGTGGGTAAAGCCTTAAAGTCACCAGGGGAGCTTATGAAGATGCAGACCCCAGGCCCTCCTCTAGCAGTTCTGATTCAGCAGACCTGGGTGAGACGGGAGTCTGCTCCAGGGTCACAAACCCCACCTTGAGAGACTGAGGCCCAGAGAAGGAAGTGCGGTCTGGAGAGGCTTCCCGGAGGAAGCAGGTGAGGAGGGTGAGCAGGGTGAGGAGGGCTTGGATGGGGGAGGGGCCCTGTGCTAGGGGTGGGCGTCAGGGATTCCACAGCTGAAGGGCACCTGGAGACCAGCATTGCACGGCGGCCACGACCACACGCCGGACCTCAAGAACCTAAACTGCCTCGCTGATTTTGTATTGATCCCATGTTGGAGTGATGGCCTTTTGGACATATTGTTTTAAATATAATTAATTTCAGCCGTTTCTTTTTTTTGTTCTTAAATGTAGCTTCTAGAACATTTAAACTTACCTGTGTACTTTGGTTACATCGTATTACGTGTATACATGCAATACTCGTGACACAACGTCATACATGCACACAACACTCACATAGGTGCACACAGGCACGCACATGTGCATACCCACACACAAGCGCGCACACGTGTACCCACACGCGTGACACACTCGTGTGCACACTCACCCAACACGTGCACACCCCACAACACACACACAGGCACACGCTCACAGACACGCCCACACACACGCACACCCCTGCTCCGATGGCTGCACACGGCCACGAGCTGCGACGAGGGCAGGCCCCGGTCTCGGGCTCCCTCGATCTGAAGGCGGCCCCGCGGGGCAGGGGCGCGGGCAGCGAAGCTCTGCCCTCTCACGGGTTCTACAGGCCAGGAGGTGGGCTGGATGCGCTGGCGGCCTGACCTGTCCCTTGGCCGGGCCCAGGCCCACGCCCTTGGGGTCCTGATGCCGGGGCCCGGCCCCTCCCTCTGCGCCTCAGCTCCCCCGCCTGTAAAACGGCAGCAGCGGCCCTGCTTCCTGGGGGACGGGGACCCGGCACTGGCCGCCGCTCCGGCCCCTGCCAAGTGCCCACCCTCCCATCGTGGCGCAGACCAGCCCGACAACTGAGTGGGGGTGTGACTGCTGACGGGGGGCCCTGCCCACTGCAGCCCTGGCCAGGGCCCCACGAGGGCGTCACCCTCCCCGCGGCTGCTCTCACGTGGGCCCCCGGGCCCGTGGGACAAAGAAGGCTGCGGTAAGAACCAGGGTGGGTTCGCATCCCCGCTCTGACTCGGAGCTGTGTGAGGGAGGCGGCAGCTTCAGCTCGCCCTTTTCTCCCCAAGGCGGGGGCTGGCCGGGCCCGTGCTGCCTCCTGGCCTCCCCTGGTCCTGCTCTCCTCCTTCTAGGATCGGCCCCCGGAACACCTTCCTCCCGGCCTCCCCTGATCCCGCCCAGATGCCACCCTTCGCACCTTTCCTGGAGTCGCGGCCCCCAGGAGGACTGAGGGGGTGGCCCGGGTCACAGCGGCCCAGGCCTGGAGCACAGCCTGGCCCGGGCAGTCCCGCGCAGATGACTGATTGCTAGACGCAGGCACGAAGCCCTGGGGGGAGCCCAGCACTCGGCGGTGTCGCGCTGCGGCCGCCGGAGGGGGACCCCACCTCCTCCCAGTCTCCGCGTGTCACAGCTAAGGAAAAGCCAGCCTGCCGGGTCGGGGTACCGAGCCCCAGCGCCTCGCCCCCTGTGCTGTGCCCAAGCGTGACGTGCCCGGCGAGAGCCAGCCTGGGAGTGCCGGGGGCAGGGCACGCCCCTGGACGGAGCCGGAGGGCACACCTGGCCCCAGGCCCCGACCCTCTGACTGCTCTCTGCTGGGTGGGCTTTGGGCAAGCGTTGTAACCTCTCTGGGGTGAGAACCGTGGACTCCGCTAGCTGTTGGGCTTGTCTTTTCTGATCGTGTGCTCTGGAACCACGGAAATAATCACAGAACAGGTTCCGGGGCCCACTTTGGGACGGACCTGAGCTAACACTCCATAGGTCACCTGACCTCAGCAAGTGATGCTGGTATCTCCTGGGAATAGTGTCAGTTCAGAGCCAGTGTCCCTGAGTGACGTGCTTGGTCCCTCCCGGAGGGCACAGTCACGCTGGCAAGAAACCCCTCGGGAAGGCTGGGGGAAGGGCGAACAGCCAGACATTTTTAGCAGAGCAGCGGGGTCTGGCCTCCCTCCCATTCAGGGGAGATGCGTCTGGGGCGGGCAGGGGCCAGAGGATAGAGCCTCCTGCAGGACTGCCCTTAAACACGTGGCCTCGGGGTCATGACAGCCACCCTTTGCCTCTGGCTCCCCTTTGCATCCAGGCAGAGCTGGAATCCTGGCCCCTCTTCCTGGCAACTCACCCCAAGCCAGTGCCTCTGCCTCCCTGCCCCTGTTTCCTTGTCCACAGAAAGACGGTAAGGTCCCCACCCCCTTACCCACTGGCGGGAACGGGAAATGGTGCAGCTGGAGTGTGGAACAGTCTGGCAGCTCCTGGACAGGTTAGAGTGACCACGTGACTCCACGGATGTCTACCCACGGAGAACCGAAAACACACGCCCACACAAACGCCTGTACACGCATGTTCACAGCAGAGTCGTCCGCGCAGCCCAAGGGTGAGAGTGCCCAAGTGTCCATCGTGGAAGATGGATACGCACAGTGTGGTCGTCCACAAGCTGGAATATTATTCAGCCTTAAAAAGGAACAAAGTTTCAATCCCGGCTGCAAGGTAGATGAAGCCGGCGAATGCCATGCCAAGTGAAGAGAGTCATGGAAAGAAAAACACGGTGTGGTTTCGTTCATGTGAAACGTCCAGAATGGGCAAATCCATAGAGAAAGAAAGTAGCTTAGCGGTTGCCCAGGCTGGGGGAGGGGCAGGAGTGAGTGCCAGTGGGTACCAGCTTTCTTTTCGGGGTGGTGAGAATGTTCTAGAACAAGACGGTGGTGATGGTTGCACAACCTTGTGAACACACTAAAAACCACTGGCGGCATGTACATTTTAAAAGGGTGAATTTTTTTTTTTTTTTTTTTTTTTTTTTTGTGGTATGCAGGCCTCTCACTGTTGTGGCCTCTCCCGTTACGGAGCACAGGCTCCGGACGCGCAGGCCCAGTGGCCATGGCTCACGGGCCTAGCTGCTCCACGGCATATGGGATCTTCCCAGACCGGGGCACGAACCCATGTCCCCTGCATCGGCAAGCAGACTCCCAACCACTGCGCCACCAGGGAAGCCCCAAAAGGGTGAATTTTATGAAACATGAACTATATATATACTTTTAAAGACAAGGTTCCTGCTGAGCAGGGCTGACGTAGGACACGAGATGCTCACCAGCCCGCAGCACCACAGCCTCCGCCAATGGGGCCACCTCCTCCAGTACCAGGACCTGGTCCTGGCTCCCTCGCCCCGTCCAGCCACGGCCGTGGCAATTCCCCACTGACCACCCCCCGGCCCCACCCCTAGCCAGGAACCCAGCGAGACCCTGTTCTGCAGCGTCCCCAGACGGCAGCGCCCGGCCGGCCACATGCAGGGCCCGGAGAAGCAGTCCCCGTTTACACACGGCCACCTTGGCCCGGCCACCCCGGAGGAATTCAGAAAACGCAATGGTCACATTGTGCAGGGCGGCGGGCCGGGCCTTTGCAAAGACTCAAGGGCCGCTCATGAATGTGGATTCTGTTTAGCTGCTGGCTGGGACGCCCGCCTGCGAGCAGCCCAGAGTCAGGACAGGGGCTGTTAGCAGACAGCTGGCGGCCGCTGGCTCCTGCTTGCCGGCCTGCCTGCCTGCCCGCCAGGGGGCTGAAGGCGGCGGAGGAGGCTGCTCTGGTCCCGGGTCCCTGTCCCATCCACCTGCTCTCACCTGTATGGTCCCTCCCTCCTCCTCCCTCCTCCACTGGCTGCTGACTCTGGGTATAGGTGGGTGGCCGAGCCCAGGACAGGCAGCTGGGTAAGGACGCACCTTGAAGGCCACCTCCCCTGGCCCTCTCTGTGATGCAAACTGGGCCCCCCAGGGGGCCACTGCCTACTTATGGCCTCTGGGGAGGCTGAGCGGGTCTTGACCCAGGGCTCTGAGTTCCCCCCAAACCCATTTTTCACTCGAGTGACCCCCACCCCTATGTGGGAGGGTGAGAGCTGTGGGTGTGAGGACCCCTCTGGGGGAGGCAAGGACAGCTGTGCTGCCAGCTGCTGGGCGGCAGGCCGTGGTCCTCTCTTGCTTCTAGCTCTGGGTGATGGGGAAGACGGGGCGGGGAGGGGGCCTGGGACGACGGTGTCGGGATGTGGCAGGTAAGCCCCCAGGGTCCCCCAGACCGGCCCCGCATTCTGGAGGGAGCACGCCACTCCATCCTCAGGCTCTCCCCACGGTCATAAAGGGAGCTTATATTTGGAACTGTCCTTCAAAAAGCCAGCTTTATTTAGACAAGGGTGTAATTCTAAGGGACCACTTCAATCCTGACAAGAACTGGGGTGAGTAATGAGCAGGAAACCTATAGTTTGACGCTGGGGTCACAGCCCCCAAAGTCCTGCCAGCGCAGTCACTGATCTCACTTTCCGGTCACTGGGAGCCAGGACAGGCGACCGCAGGCCAGCCGTGCGCAGGGGCGGGGCCATGGGCGCGAAAGACCATCTGGAGGCGGCAGGAACTCACAGTGCAGGCCACAGCCAGGCCCGGCCCCCGCCTGCCACCCTGCCTCCTGCCCTTCCCCAAGTTGGCCTGGCAGACCCAGTTCAAGGGGGCATCTGCAGCAGTGACGTGGACCCATAAGAAGGCTGACGGGCCAAAGCACTTGACAGCACCCGAGGAGGGGGGAGGGAATCCCAAGTCAGAACTGACAGAGGCCTCAGCCCTGTTGGAGGGCAGCTTCCAGGGTGCACACGCGACGGCACCGCGTGCGCAGCCCTCACGAGCAAAGAAAGCAGCCCGTGCAGGGCATACACGTCGACAGTGGAGCCGCCCCTCATGCTTCCAGGACCTTTGGGTGTGTGGGACAAGGCACCCCCGGGGTGGACACAGCCTGGGTGTGCGGAGGGAGGCCTGTCGAGCAGAGTACAGGCTCGGCGCCCTTGTGCACTGAACAACCTGCCCAACCGTACAGGCTTACTTTTCTTTCCACCCAGGGAAATGGTGGGGCTGAGTGAAGAACAAGATTGCAGTCAGTGCCTGAGGACAGCGTCTGCCACCCCAGCTATGGCCGCCAGGTGAAAGGTGAGGATAAACTAGCCCCGGGCGATTGCAAGGATGTCTCACAGAGCTCGCCCCACCTCCACCCTTCTCCCTCCACCAGGCTCAGTTCAGCCCCCAATTCCGTCAGAGAACAAGGTTGGCAATAGAACCCTGAAAGTCCCCCAGCCAGGGGGTGCTGAGTGCACTGCCCGGCTTGGCGGGGACAGAGCTCTGAGCACGGCATCATCTTCCTGTTCATGGGGGACAGTCTAGCGGGGGATGGGCAGGCCCACAGGTGATGACAGGTGGGGTGCCAGAAGGACTGCGGGCAGAACAGAGGAAGGGGTGTCCTGATGGGGAAGGTGGGACGGTGGAGATGGGGCACAGGATGCCAGGTGTCCAGGCCGTCAGGTGGGAAGCAGGAGCCGGCATCCTGGATGCTGAATGGACCAGGAGGGCTGTCCGGGAGAGGACGGGCTGGACCGTGGCTGTCTTTGAATGCTGGGCTCCAGCTCTAGCTCTGTCTGCAGCGGTCAGGAGAGTGGGCTGGTCATGCACTTTCCCAGCTCTCTTCCCCACCACGTATCTACAATGAACCAAAGCCAAGGTGGGCAGGCCAGCCGGGGTGGGCTGGGGAGGCGGGCCCACCGGGACCCAGGCTGCGTCCTGCTTTGGCTGCATGACCGTTCCCTACAACCTCCCTCTGTCCTGGACTTGCAGCTGGCACCTCGCACCCTTTCAAGTAGTTTGCATCTTCCACACCCCTCCCACAGACCCCTTGGAGTCTCCGTGACCCCGAGGGCAGTAACCGTGCAGCATCTGCCCACTCGACATGCTTGCCTGTGCCCCGGTGCTCTGTCCCTCAGCCTGTCCCATGACGCCCTGTGAAGTCCCCCACTGTCCTGGTGACTTGCCCACACAGCCCGTGGACAGCTGTTTCTGGAGCCTGAGCTCTTGATCTGCACTGCCTTCCCCCTCACTCTCAGCCCCTCCTTTTGGATGAGGAAGCAGAGGGTAACTGAATTCTTACAGTCAAAACCAACAGGGATGGGGTGGGGCTTGGCTCGGAAGTCTCAGGGCTCTGGAGGAAGCAGAAGTGTGAGCCGATGTCCAGGAGCACGTGTGTCTTTGGCACCGTTAATGGTTGCAAGGTTCCAGAAGAAAGGAGGTGAGGGCAGGTCTCTGTTTCCCGGCCACCCTGGTGCTCACAAATGTGAAGCCGGGTGGAGACCCGCTGACCTTCTCCCAGGGAGGGAGGTGGCAAGGTGCCTGGCCTGGAAGTTAAGTTGGAAAAGGTGCAGGCCCTGAAAACAGGAGGCTAAAAGGGGACATAATCTCTCTATTAACATTCTGCAGAGGCAACCGTGTGTGAGAGTTAACCCAAGTGTGCTGCCCCGGATGACAGGACTGGAGTTGACAGAAACCACAGGTAGGAGGCTTTCTGCTCTACTTGCAGCAGAGCTTTCTTGGAACCCTTCGGTGGATTTCAGGGGTGGGACCTGGCTGCTGTGACAGGAGTGAGTTCCCCGTCGCCGGGGGTATTCAAGCAGAGTCGGTAACCCAGAGGCAGGGTCTGGTGGAGACTGAAGCCCGGATGAGGGGGTTGAAGTTCATGACCTCTGACCCTGAAATCCTGGGACCTGCTGCTTCCACACTGCCTGGGGTGGCAGCCAGCCAGGGGTTCGGGTGCGGGGCCACACATCCTTCACCAGGCTGAGACGCTGTGCTTCCCAGGCTGAGATGCTGTAGGGGCCACGGTCCCCCCCTTGAGATGGCCTGGCCTTCCTATTTCCTTCAAACAGGACTCCCCCTCTTCCTCCTCACAGGGAGGCTCCTGGCAGGCTGTGCCCCGTGGTTCCGGACCTGCCAGGCCGGGCACAAGGTACACGAGGGCACGTCCTCCCAGGCCACTTTCTCAGAGGTGGCCCTGGCTGTCCTTCCTTAAACTGTAACTCCGCCCCACCTCCCCGCCCCAGCTTCCCGTCTGATACTGTCCCCGGCATTTTGCCTGTTACCTTGCCTATTATCAGGAAGGCAGTGGTCTTTGCTGGGTCAGGGGATGCCTGGGACATTGTGGGGCACTGAGAGGGCTCAATGCACATTTGCTCAACCAAGAGGCAGACGTGGACTCTACCTGATGGAATGGAGAGGGGCTATCAGCCACTGCTGCTCACTAGCTGTGCTGCGCTGACCCAGTTACCTAACCTCTCTGGCCCTCAGTTTCTTCATCTAGAATATGAGGCACCACCTAGCTCATGATATGAGGATTAACGCAGTAACACGTGGCACAGTCCCTACACAGCAAATAGTGTCCGCTCAAGCGCCAGTACGGAAAGGGTTAAAGGCCTCAGCAGCTGCCACGGCCAGGAGCCCCCCACCGCCACCGCTGCACCCAGAGGCCTGTCCCTCCGACCCCGTTGCCCTCACCCCCACACCCCGGCGGACGGTGCAGGGGCAGGGTCTGGTGGCCACGGGAAGTCCCCGCGAGCCCAGCTGGCCTTCCCTTCCGGCCGCCGCCGTGCGGCGCCGCGTCCCCACGGGTCCCTCTGGCCCCTTTCCCTCGGCGCGCCAAGCCAGCCAGGGGCGCGGGCCGGGTTGGGGCGCCGCGTGGCCGCCCCCCGCAGGAGCACAGCGGCGCGGAGCTCCCCGGTCGGAAAGACCCCACCCCGCCCCGCGCGCTGCCTCCGCCGCAGTGTCCGAGTGCCACGGGGCCAGCACGCCCAGGGGCGACCCAGAGGAGGCAGCGGCCCGGCTCGGGGACCAACTGCTGCGATCCGAAATGAATGGCCGGCCCACGGCCGCTCGCGCCCCCCGCACGGCCCCCCGCTCACCGCAGTCCGGCCCAGCGGCTCCCAGCTCCCCGGAACCCACTGCTCGGCGGCCACTTGGGCTGCACTTTGCAGAGTGTCCCGCGGAGCTGGCCCAAGCTCTGTCAAGGGCGCCGGACAGAGCTGAGGCCAGGCGGCACGGCCGCGGCCCCCGCCGAGCCCCCGGCGCGCCCTGGCGTCTGCGGCGCTGCACGTCCCGGGCCGGGAGCGAGGTCGGGGCAGCCGAGCCGCGGAGCAGCGAGGGCCGGGAGGCTCCGTCCGGCCCCGCCGGGGCGCGCCACCGAGGGCGCGGGGACGCGGCGGGGAGCGGGCAGCCAGGTGACCCGGGGGGGGTGCCAAGCCCCGAGTC